>CATKHU010000302.1:0-57500 GCA_949752735.1 Lumbricus terrestris
TTATAGCAATCTATAGCAATCTATAGCAATCTATAGCAATCTATATATAGCAATCTATAGCAATCTATAGCAATCTATAGCAATCTATAGCAATCTATAGCAATCTATAGCAATCTATAGCAATCTATAGCAATCTATAGCAATCTATAGCAATCTATAGCAATCTATAGCAATCTGTAGCAATCTATAGCAATCTATAGCAATCTATATATAGCAATCTTTAGCAGTCTATAGCAATCTATAGCAGTCTATAGCAATCTATAGCAATCTATAGCAATCTATAGCAATCTATTATAGCAATCTATAGCAATCTATAGCAATCTATAGCAATCTATAGCAATCTATAGCAATCTATTATAGCAATCTATAGCAATCTATAGCAATCTATTATAGCAATCTATAGCAATCTATAGCAATCTATTATAGCAATCTATAGCAATCTATAGCAATCTATAGCAATCTATATATAGCAATCTATAGCAATCTGTAGCAATCTATAGCAATCTATAGCAATCTATAGCAATCTATAGCAATCTATAGCAATCTATAGCAATCTATAGCAATCTATGGCAATCTATAGCAATCGATAGCAATCTATTATAGCAATCTATAGCAATCTATAGCAATCTACAGCAATCTATAGCAATCTATAGCAATATATAGCAATCTATAGCAATCTATAGCAATCTATTGCAATCTATAGCAATCTATAGCAATCTGTAGCAATCTGTAGCAATCTATAGCAATCTATAGCAATCTATAGCAATCTATAGCAATCCATAGCAATCTATAGCAATCTATAGCAATCTATAGCAATCTATAGCAATCTGTAGCAATCTATAGCAATCTATATATAGCAATCTATAGCAGTCTATAGCAATCTATAGCAGTCTATAGCAATCTATAGCAATCTATAGCAATCTATAGCAATCTATAGCAATCTATAGCAATCTATAGCAATCTATAGCAATCTATAGCAATCTATAGCAATCTATAGCAATCTATAGCAATCTATAGCAATCTATAGCAATCTATAGCAATCTATAGCAATCTGTAGCAATCTATAGCAATCTATATATAGCAATCTATAGCAGTCTATAGCAATCTATAGCAGTCTATAGCAATCTATAGCAATCTATAGCAATCTATAGCAATCTATTATAGCAATCTATAGCAATCTATAGCAATCTATAGCAATCTATATATAGCAATCTATAGCAATCTATAGCAATCTATAGCAATCTATAGCAATCTATAGCAATATATAGCAATCTATAGCAATCTATAGCAATCTATTGCAATCTATAGCAATCTATAGCAATCTGTAGCAATCTGTAGCAATCTATAGCAATCTATAGCAATCTATAGCAATCTATAGCAATCCATAGCAATCTATAGCAATCTATAGCAATCTATAGCAATCTATAGCAATCTATAGCAATCTATATATAGCAATCTATAGCAGTCTATAGCAATCTATAGCAGTCTATAGCAATCTATAGCAATCTATAGCAATCTATAGCAATCTATTATAGCAATCTATAGCAATCTATAGCAATCTATATATAGCAATCTATAGCAATCTATAGCAATCTATAGCAATCTATAGCAATCTATAGCAATCTATAGCAATCTATAGCAATCTATAGCAATCTATAGCAATCTTTAGCAATCTATAGCAATCTATATATAGCAATCTATACCAGTCTATAGCAATCTATAGCAGTCTATAGCAATCTGTAGCAATCTATAGCAATCTATAGCAATCTATTATAGCAATCTATAGCAATCTATAGCAATCTATAGCAATCTATATATAGCAATCTATAGCAATCTATAGCAATCTATAGCAATCTATAGCAATCTATAGCAATCTATAGCAATCTATAGCAATCTATTGCAATCTATAGCAATCTATAGCAATCTATAGCAATCTATTATAGCAATCTATAGCAATCTATAGCAATCTATAGCAATCTATAGCAATCTATAGCAATCTATAGCAATCTATAGCAATCTATAGCAATCTATAGCAATCTATAGCAATCTAGCAATCTATAGCAATCTATAGCAATCTATAGCAATATATAGCAATCTATAGCAATCTATAGCAATCTATATAGAGCAATCTATAGCAATCTATAGCAATCTATAGCAATCTATAGCAATCTATAGCAATCTATAGCAATCTATAGCAATCTATAGCAATCTATTATAGCAATCTATAGCAATCTATAGCAATCTATTATAGCAATCTATAGCAATCTATAGCAATCTATAGCAATCTATAGCAATCTATAGCAATCTATAGCAATCTATAGCAATCTATAGCAATCTATAGCAATCTATAGCATTCTATATATAGCAATCTATAGCAGTCTATAGCAATCTATAGCAGTCTATAGCAATCTATAGCAATCTATAGCAATCTATTATAGCAATCTATAGCAATCTATAGCAATCTATAGCAATCTATATATAGCAATCTATAGCAATCTATAGCAATTTATAGCAATCTATAGCAATCTATAGCAATCTATAGCAATCTATAGCAATCTATAGCAATCTATAGCAATCTATTATAGCAATCTATAGCAATCTATAGCAATCTATAGCAATCTATATATAGCAATCTATAGCAATCTGTAGCAATCTATAGCAATCTATAGCAATCTATAGCAATCTATAGCAATCTATAGCAATCTATAGCAATCTGTAGCAATCTATAGCAATCTATATATAGCAATCTATAGCAGTCTATAGCAATCTATAGCAGTCTATAGCAATCTATAGCAATCTATAGCAATCTATAGCAATCTATTATAGCAATCTATAGCAATCTATAGCAATCTATAGCAATCTATATATAGCAATCTATAGCAATCTATAGCAATCTATAGCAATCTATAGCAATCTATAGCAATCTATAGCAATCTATAGCAATCTATAGCAATCTATAGCAATCTATAGCAATCTATAGCAATCTGTAGCAATCTATAGCAATCTATATATAGCAATCTTTAGCAGTCTATAGCAATCTATAGCAGTCTATAGCAATCTATAGCAATCTATAGCAATCTATAGCAATCTATTATAGCAATCTATAGCAATCTATAGCAATCTATAGCAATCTATAGCAATCTATAGCAATCTATGATAGCAATCTATAGCAATCTATAGCAATCTATTATAGCAATCTATAGCAATCTATAGCAATCTATTATAGCAATCTATAGCAATCTATAGCAATCTATAGCAATCTATATATAGCAATCTATAGCAATCTGTAGCAATCTATAGCAATCTATAGCAATCTATAGCAATCTATAGCAATCTATAGCAATCTATAGCAATCTATAGCAATCTATGGCAATCTATAGCAATCGATAGCAATCTATTATAGCAATCTATAGCAATCTATAGCAATCTACAGCAATCTATAGCAATCTATAGCAATATATAGCAATCTATAGCAATCTATAGCAATCTATTGCAATCTATAGCAATCTATAGCAATCTGTAGCAATCTGTAGCAATCTATAGCAATCTATAGCAATCTATAGCAATCTATAGCAATCTATAGCAATCTATAGCAATCTATAGCAATCTATAGCAATCTATAGCAATCTATAGCAATCTAGCAATCTATAGCAATCTATAGCAATCTATAGCAATCTATAGCAATCTATAGCAATCTATAGCAATCTGTAGCAATCTATAGCAATCTATATATAGCAATATATAGCAGTCTATAGCAATCTATAGCAGTCTATAGCAATCTATAGCAATCTATAGCAATCTATAGCAATCTATTATAGCAATCTATAGCAATCTATAGCAATCTATAGCAATCTATATATAGCAATCTATAGCAATCTATAGCAATCTATAGCAATCTATAGCAATCTATAGCAATATATAGCAATCTATAGCAATCTATAGCAATCTATTGCAATCTATAGCAATCTATAGCAATCTGTAGCAATCTGTAGCAATCTATAGCAATCTATAGCAATCTATAGCAATCTATAGCAATCCATAGCAATCTATAGCAATCTATAGCAATCTATAGCAATCTATAGCAATCTATAGCAATCTATATATAGCAATCTATAGCAGTCTATAGCAATCTATAGCAGTCTATAGCAATCTATAGCAATCTATAGCAATCTATAGCAATCTATTATAGCAATCTATAGCAATCTATAGCAATCTATATATAGCAATCTATAGCAATCTATAGCAATCTATAGCAATCTATAGCAATCTATAGCAATCTATAGCAATCTATAGCAATCTATAGCAATCTATAGCAATCTATAGCAATCTGTAGCAATCTATAGCAATCTATATATAGCAATCTATAGCAGTCTATAGCAATCTATAGCAGTCTATAGCAATCTGTAGCAATCTATAGCAATCTATAGCAATCTATTATAGCAATCTATAGCAATCTATAGCAATCTATAGCAATCTATATATAGCAATCTATAGCAATCTATAGCAATCTATAGCAATCTATAGCAATCTATAGCAATCTATAGCAATCTATAGCAATCTATTGCAATCTATAGCAATCTATAGCAATCTATAGCAATCTATTATAGCAATCTATAGCAATCTATAGCAATCTATAGCAATCTATATATAGCAATCTATAGCAATCTATAGCAATCTATAGCAATCTATAGCAATCTATAGCAATCTAGCAATCTATAGCAATCTATAGCAATCTATAGCAATATATAGCAATCTATAGCAATCTATAGCAATCTATATAGAGCAATCTATAGCAATCTATAGCAATCTATAGCAATCTATAGCAATCTATAGCAATCTATAGCAATCTATAGCAATCTATAGCAATCTATTATAGCAGTCTATAGCAATCTATAGCAATCTATAGCAATCTATTATAGCAATCTATAGCAATCTATAGCAATCTATAGCAATCTATAGCAATCTATAGCAATCTGTAGCAATCTATAGCAATCTATAGCAATCTATAGCAATCTATAGCATTCTATATATAGCAATCTATAGCAGTCTATAGCAATCTATAGCAGTCTATAGCAATCTATAGCAATCTATAGCAATCTATTATAGCAATCTATAGCAATCTATAGCAATCTATAGCAATCTATATATAGCAATCTATAGCAATCTATAGCAATCTATAGCAATCTATAGCAATCTATAGCAATCTATAGCAATCTATAGCAATCTATAGCAATCTATAGCAATCTATTATAGCAATCTATAGCAATCTATAGCAATCTATAGCAATCTATAGCAATCTATAGCAATCTATAGCAATCTATTATAGCAATCTATAGCAATCTATAGCAATCTATTATAGCAATCTATAGCAATCTATAGCAATCTATATATAACAATCTATAGCAATCTATAGCAATCTATAGCAATCTATAGCAATCTATAGCAATCTATAGCAATCTATAGCAATCTATAGCAATCTATAGCAATCTATAGCAATCTATAGCAATCTATAGCAATCTATTATAGCAATCTATAGCAATCTATAGCAATCTATAGCAATCTATAGCAATCTATAGCAATCTATAGCAATCTATTATAGCAATCTATAGCAATCTATAGCAATCTATAGCAATCTATAGCAATCTATTATAGCAATCTATAGCAATCTATAGCAATCTATAGCAATCTGTAGCAATCTATAGCAATCTATAGCAATCTATAGCAATCTATAGCAATCTATAGCAATCTATAGCAATCTATAGCAATCTATATCAATCTATATCAATCTATAGCAATCTATTATAGCAATCTATAGCAATCTATAGCAATCTATAGCAATCTATTATAGCAATCTATAGCAATCTATAGCAATCTATAGCAATCTATTATAGCAGTCTATAGCAATCTATAGCAATCTATAGCAATCTATTATAGCAGTCTATAGCAATCTATAGCAATCTATAGCAATCTATAGCAATCTATTATAGCAGTCTATAGCAATCTATAGCAATCTATAGCAATCTATTATAGCAGTCTATAGCAATCTATAGCAATATATATATAGCATAATATTGCGTTGAAAATCTGTTTAATGACTTTTGTCGTCAGACGATCTGATGTCTCTCTGTCGATGTCACGTTACGATGATATGACTTCGGATTGTTATTCGAACTAAGGTGAGGAGCAGTGTGTGTGTGTGTGCGTGTGTGTGTGTGTGTGTGTCGTGTCTGCAAGTGTAGCTTTGGTGTGTGCGGTGGGTGGGGTGGGGTGCGCGGTGTGAGTAGGATGGGGTGCGTGGTGGTGGAGTGGGGTGGGTGGACGGGAGCCTATTATCTATAATATTATAATACAAAATGATGGGTAAGCATCTCACAGACAACAGGATGTAAGCCTCTGTATGTGTGTTTGGGTGTGTGTTTGGGTGTGTGTGTGTGTGTGCGAACGACCTCCATATTCGTGTAGCTCACGGCTAATAATGCCCTCATCATCTGCTGGCACCAATTTACGTGTTCATCACCAGAATGTCAGGTCGGTCGGACCTCGTGACCAATCAGATTCATCCACATCGAATGACAACAACGACGACGACGATGACGATGACGACGACGACCTCTGTGTGTTCCATGATAATTTATGGCAGCATTTCATCGAATATTCGGTTAGCGGATCTGAAGAAACGCGTTTTGAAAGCAGACGATTGAGTACAATAATCAAATCTTTTCAACTCAGAATGTTAAGAACAAATTATAACGAAATGTCAAAATGCTCTCTGTGTGTGTGTGCGTGTGTTCCGGTGTCCATGTCTCTGTAACCACTCTGTACCATTCTTAGCTCTGTACCGTATGTCTCTTGTAGGCTATCTGTCCTCATCACTGATTCAATGTAGGCTATACTCTCAATTCCACACTGGCTCTCTCTGGCTATGTCTCTCTCTCTATCTCTCGCTGTCTCCCCCGTCTCTCTCTCTCTCTCTCTCTCTCTCTCTCTCTCTCTCTCTCTCTCTCTCTCTCTCTCTCTCTCTCTCTCTCTCTCTCTCTCATTCTCTCTCTTTCTATGTCTTTTTCTGCACAGGCAGTAATTCACCTGCCCTGAACCGAAGCACGATGTTGGTCATCTGCTGCCCATCTCACCTTATACGAAAACAACTCCAGCAAACGCAATCTAGGATCGGAATATTTTCACTGGATCTCTTAAAACCTAATAAATTTAATTGTTTATGTGCCTAAGATTTCCATCGTTGATGCTGAAAAGTTGAACAGATTGAAAACGTTTCATCGTGTACTTCTAAAATGACTTCACTGAAGGTCATTATAGTTCAACAACGGGCAAATGCGTCTGTAGCAGATAGGCCTACATGAACATGAACATGTACATGTACATGAACATGTACATGTACATGAACATGAACATGTACATGAACATGTACATGAACATGAACATGAACATGTACATGAACATGAACATGTACATGAACATGAACATGAACATGTACATGTACATGAACATGAACATGAACATGTACATGAACATGAACATGTACATCATGCGAGTTGCATCCGGTGGTCTACTTAGTAGGAATCTCATATCTCATAATATCTGGCAACTGTCTTCTGTCAAATCGTGTCGTATGATCATCTAATTGTGAGGAGAGTGACCTGCGGCCAATTCTCAGCCACAGTTTAAACATCTTGTCATCAACTATCCTCTATTAACAATGACACCAAACATGGCTAATTAATTATCTCAAATGATGAGTTGTGCACGACCATCGGAGAGCAGGTCATGCGGAGGGGAGGGTCAGTTCTGGGAGGAACTGGAAGGATGTAAGGACGGCATTACCAAACATCTGCAGTCAGTGATCGCCTGTAGCACCATCGATTGATGCTTTCCTTAAACTCCGTCGCTATAATTATATCACACTTATATTATTACACTAATCGTTTATATATGAAATGAAATATATATTTATATATTTCTACTCATTGTCGCAAAAGTCGACTCAGCTATATAAGAATGAATACACTGACCGCACGCCGTCGGTGGGAAGATGGGATGGCGAGGGAGAGGACCGGCCACCCAGTCCCACCCCTGCCCCACGCCTGCCCATCATATGCCGAGGCTAAGAAACGAATTGGCTTCATGCTCATGGTTGCTGCCTCAAACGGTCTGTTTGTTTTGCTTCTTCTTCTTTTATTCATTTGCCATCAGACAGTTTTCAGTCGGTCAGAGGAGAGGCGAACATTTCGAGGAGGTTGTTGATGATTAGTACAATTTTGCGGCCCTTGCGGCACTTGACCAGAAAATAGGTCAATTTTTCGACAATTGACCAGTACATAGGGTCATCCTGACCTTTGACCCCAATTTGCCTACATTTTCCAACACTTGACCATAACATAGGGTCATCCCGACCTTTAACCCATACTTTGCCTTCACTTTCGACACTTGCCCACAACATAGGGTCATCCCGACCTTTGACCCCAATTTGCCTACATGTTTGACCTTTGACCCATAACTTAGGACCAATTTTTCAACACTTGACCACAACATAGGGTCATCCTCGGACCCTGACCCCATACTTGCCTTGCCATAAGACCCATGGCCCGAAACAACCATAATTTAGGGTCCACTCCCGCATTGAACCATACCTTAGGGGTCACTCACGTACTTAACTAAAGCCAGGGTTGACTTATCCCATCTCTCCACGTAGCTGCGATAGGACCAATGTTCTGGAGAGGTTGATGAATAGAAGAAAAAATATTTTCTATTATAAAATGAACATGATTATCACACATGAAACTTTCAATCCTGAAAATATGATCTTCAAAGTCGTGAAGACGAAATTTGGTCAAAGAATTCAAATTAAATATAATTATCCAGGCGGTATTGATGATTTTCATATCCAAACTCCGGCATTGAAAAGTTGTAGCTTAATTTATAATAGGTTTTTACGATTAAACTCATTTGGGTTTAGTATGATCGTAACGATGTATGAAAGGCAATTAGGACCGACTGAGGAAGAATCGAAGACTATCAGTATGCTTGAAAGTATTTTGGAACGCATTCAAGATTATATTCTTGCAGAGGGTTTGAGTAAGAAATACTTGGTCAAAGAAATGACCATCTTTCATCAAAAGGAAGACATGCCACCTAAGATGTACCCGAAATTGAAAACTGCTTATCAATCAACAGAAATAACAACCAGATTTTATGATACAGACGATAACCAGATCGATCCCCTAACGCTAATATTAAAACCTACTAGATGTCGGGCCGTGCTAGATTTAACATGCAGTGTATTCATTGGAAGTGGAAAACCATCAGTCCAACTAAGAGTGGAGGAGGCTATATTGATGGAAAGAACTGAAGAGCGAAAGAGGTGATTATTTTAGGTGACGGAATAATTTTTCACTGGTTTCATTGAAAAAATCCATCTCGTCTAATTTGAAAATATTTTCTTGTATCATTATAAAGATATCTTGTTGTATACAAAATGGACTACACATTGTATAATCTGAAAGAATTGCGACAAATTCCAAAACAAAGAGGACAAAAAGGATACTCAAAACTACCAAAAGCGAAACTTATCGCGTTCATAGAGCATGGAGATCGACTAGGCGCTCAGGCACCAGACATCAAAGCTCCAACGCGTACTCCCCACACGGTACGAGAAATTAAGAAACAGAGAGGCACGGTACGAGAATTGCGAGAAATTGCAAAAAAGAGAGGTCAAAGAGGATACTCAAGATTAGGAAAAGAGGAACTTACGGCATTCTTGTCTACTACTTGGAAATTTGTGGGGAAAAATAAAGCAACTTTTTCGGATTGGTTGGCTAGTGAGATTAGTCAGTTACCCCCTCAAGTAAAACCACCCGTTCATAGGTTCAAACTTCGAGAGACTGCGACGGCTATCAAAGGGTTTACAAAAAGATACACGATCGAGGGCAACAACATGATCGATGTTGCATCTTTTCTCAAGGCGGTAAGATCGCATGTAGTTAGGCTGTTAACGAAAAATCGAGGGGTAAAAGTTCAACTCAATCTCATGTGCGTAATGGAGAAAATAGACCTGAAATCCGGCGAAATAACAACGGCTGAGCCTAATTTCAAATCAAAGACTGATATTATTTTAGAAGCAACCGATGTGAAGGAAATATATACCAACGCGGTGGATAAAATTAAGGAGAGTATGGCGAGTTATCAGATGCGGGGCAGCAATTGGAGATTCAGAGCCGTTTTGAAGTTGGATATCGATACAGTGGTATACAAGCCATTGAAAGGCAGTTCATATATTCAGCTTCCTAGGTATTTAGCAAATAAAAAGGCTATTATTAATATGAAAAACAAAGACGATGAATGTTTCAAATGGTGTATCACTAGAGCCTTATACCCAACGGGTGATGGTGACAACCCTGAAAGAATCACGCGATATCTAAAAGAAAAATCTGAGAAACTCGATTGGAGCGGCATCGAATTCCCAGTTGCTGCCAATGCTAATATTATACAAAAGTTTGAGCGTCGTAATAACATTAGCGTCAGTGTATTTGGGTATGAGGAGGCAGTATACCCATTATATATATCGACGAACGAAAGCGATAATCGCATCGATCTATTACTCATTTCCGATGGAGAAAAGAAGCATTACTGTTGGATCAAGAACTTTAATAAAATGATGAGTCAGCGAACCGAAACAAACCACAGATCGATGCACTATTGCAGAAGATGTTTAATCGGCTACAGAACGAAAGAATCGCTTACTAAACACAGCGAGTACTGTTCACAACACAGCGCCCAAAAGATAGAATTACCCAAACCAGGAACTATGTTGAGCTTTAAAAATTATTATAGGAAAATGCGAGTCCCCTGGGTTGTGATGGCAGATTTCGAATCCTTCATTAAACCGATCGATACATGTCGACCCGATCCAAGCACGTCTTACACCAACAAATATCAAAAGCATGTTCCAAGTTCTTTCTGTTATTATATAAAATGTTTCGATGACGACCTATATTCACAAGCTCCTATAACATTCACAGCGAAGAGCGAAGACGATGATGTAGCGCAGATATTTATTGACAGTCTTGTAGAGAAAGTAAAAGATATTTATAATAGATTTAAATTTCCAAAGAAAATGATATTCGGTAAAACCGAGCAGAAATGTTTCGATGAAGCTACTAATTGCCATATCTGCGAATGTGAGTTCTTTGATGACGACAAACGAGTAAGAGACCACTGTCATCTTACTGGGAAATTTAGAGGCGCCGCTCATGACAAGTGCAATCTAAGCTACAAAGTTCCCAAGTTCATCCCAGTAGTATTACACAATTTATCTGGATACGATAGTCATCTATTCGTGAAGAAATTACGAGGCAGCGATAATGAAAACATTAAGTGCATCCCTTGCAACGAAGAAAAGTACATCTCATTTAGCAGAGAAGTTGTAGTTGATAAGTTTGTAAATGAAAAAAATAAGGAAGTAGATGTTACACGAGAATTACGTTTCATCGATAGTTTTAGATTCATGCCAGCAGGCCTCGACGCCTTATCGAAGAACCTAAGCAAAGATCAGTGCAAAATTATAAGCAAGTACTATTCCGGTAATAAGCTCGATCTCTTGCTAAGAAAAGGTGTATATCCGTATGATCACGTTAGCTCCATCGATCAACTGAATGAAACAGAACTACCGCCAAAGTCAGCATTCTATTCGAAACTAAACGACTCAGGCATCAGTGACGAAGACTACAACCACGCACAGGTAGTATGGAACGAATTCGGATTCAAAACGTTCAGAGAATATCACGACTTATACAATCTTTCGGATGTTCTATTATTAGCGGATGTATTCGAAAACTTTAGAGACGTTTGTATGAAGAACTACAACCTAGATCCCGCCTGGTATTACACTTCTCCCGGACTAGCATGGGATGCCTCATTAAAGTTGACTGGAGTAAAGTTAGAATTATTAAGCGACTACGATATGATACTAATGGTCAAGCATGGGATAAGAGGTGGTGTTAGCACAATTTCACACCGTTATGGACAAGCAAATAATAAGTACATGTCCACGTTTGACGAAAGCAAGCCTTCACAATTTATAACCTATTTGGACGCGAACAATTTGTATGGATATGCAATGTGTAAGAAACTACCAACTCACGGGTTTAAATGGATGACTAATGATGAGCTAAACGCATGGAGATCGATACCGTGTATATTGGAGGTGGACTTGGAATATCACAGAGATTTACACGATCTTCACAATAACTACCCTCTTGCCCCTGAGAATATCACGCCTGAATCTTCAACGGTTCCTAAACTCATCCCAAACCTGAATGACAAAGTAAAGTACATAACCCATTATGAAAATTTGAAGCAGTATGAAAGCCTAGGGTTGAAGATTACCAAAATTCATCGAGGAATTAAATTTGAAGAAAGCACCTGGTTGAAAAAATATATCGACCTAAATACTAACCTGAGGACCAAAGCCACAAACGATTTCGAGAAAGACTTTTTCAAACTTATGAACAATAGCGTGTTTGGTAAGACTTGCGAAAATATAGAGTCTCGAGTAGATATTAAGCTGGTTTCAAGCGAGAAGCAAGCTATAAAACTAGCAGCGAAAACGAGTTATGACAGTAGGACTATTTTTGATGAAAACTTAATTGCCATTCACATGAAAAAGACTTCGTTGCTCTATAACAAGCCGATATATCTCGGTATGTGCATCCTAGACTTGAGTAAAACGCTCATGTATTCTTTTCACTACAATTACATCAAGAACAAGTATGGAGATAGGGCAAAGCTATTATTCACAGATACTGATTCGCTAGCCTATGAAATTAGAACCGAAGATTTCTATGCCGATATAGCACCAGATGTTCGAAGCATGTTTGACACGAGTGATTATCCAAAGGACCACCCATCCGGAATTGAAACCGGAGTGAACAAGAAAGTGATCGGTTTGTTCAAGGACGAAGCAGCCGGTAAACAGATTGAGGAATTCGTGGGGTTGAGATCCAAGTTGTACAGTTACAAAATAGCAGGCATAGACCACAAGAAATGCAAAGGTGTTAAAAAATACGTTGTTAAGAAATCGATAAACCATGAAGATTATAAGAACTGCCTGTTTACGAGGAAAGAACAGTCAAGAAAGATGAATGTTATTAGATCCCATCTTCACGAAATTTACACCGAAGAGGTAAACAAGATTGCGCTGTCTGCCGACGACGATAAGCGAGTGATTCAACAAGACGGGATACATACTCTAGCATACGGCCACTATTTGTTGAAAACTTAGGCTAAAGACTAAACATATATAAAATGGAATCCTCTCAAGTGTGCTCCAAATGCAAAATGGAAAAAAGCTTAAACGAATTTTATAAAAATAAATGTAGTAAGAGTGGGTATCATTCTTGGTGTAAAACGTGTCAGAATACCAAAACGAAGCAACTTACACAAAAATACACGAGACTAGAGACCCGGGAAATAAAAGAAAAAAAAGTCTGCGGTAGATGTAAGAACGAAAAGAGTGTAATAGAATATGTAAAAAATAGATGCAAAAAAGATGGTTTAACTAATGAATGCAAAGAATGTAAAAATAAATATAATAACGCGTATTTAAAAAATCGAAGGCTAAATGATTCTGAGTTTAGACTACTTACAAACATGAGGACCAGGCTTCGTGAAGCATTAAAAAGCAAGTCAAAATCGCAAACGACGAGTCAACTTATCGGTATTGATTTTGAAATATTTACTAAATGGATTGAATTTCAATTAGAAGAAGGAATGACTATGAAGAATTACGGTCCTCTTTGGCATCTCGACCATGTTCTACCAATATCATCGTTCAACTTGCTAGATGAAGAAGAACTTCAAAAAGCTATGAATTGGAAGAATATATGCCCCTTGCTAGCGCTTAAAAATATGCAAAAATCGAACAAAGTAGATCCCTGGCAATATGTATTGCAGGAAGTAAAAGCGCATTACTTTATAAAACACGAAATATAAAATGAGTTTTGCAACTGTGAAAAACATCGACGTCGAGGGTGTCGTTCTACCTAATACTCCTCTAACGAATATACAGCTGATCGATACCGCGAAGAAACTAAACATAAAAAACTTCAGAGGCGTCTTCTTGCGAGACGAGCTACCGAAGAAACCTAGACTGAATGAATGTGTAATACTGAACTTGGATGACTCGAACGGTAGAGGGACACACTGGGTCAGTTTTTTAAAGAACGGCAAGGTTAAAATATATTTCGATAGCTATGGTCTACCACCCCCTCTGGAATTGATAAAGTATTTACACAGTCCCATCTACTACAACAGTGAACGAATTCAACCGGATAATGAAGTGTTTTGCGGCCATTTGTGTTTGTACGTTTTGAAAAAGACGATGAACGATGGTTGTAAATTTCAAGAAGTTATAAATGAATTGTACTAAAAATATTATCGCGTAATAAAATGCCTGTAAACATATTTGGACAAATGGTTAGCGAATCAACGCCACGAGTAATATCAGGCGGTGTCACACTTACTCAAGCCGATAATACTTTTCTAAGACGAGATGGAGCAAACCCTGTTACTGGTGATCTAGATATGAATGGCCATGTGATAAAAGGTCTACCTACAAGGAATAATCCGGATGCAGGAATGGATGAGGCTCTAAGTCAGGGGCAAGCTATAGATTTGATAATGAATCACGATTATGTACCGTCGAGCGATAATCATTTGACTAATAAGAAATACGTCGATGCAACGGCTGAAAAATATGTCGACACGAAAGCAATCGGACCTATGATTAGCATGTACACTTCAGCGACGCAAGCAATAAGCGCCAATACTCACACAAAAGTTTCTTTCGATATAGCAAGATTCGAAAGAGATATCCGCCATCGCGTAGGATGGAATAAGATCTCTCCTGACAAAGCCGGCTGCTATCTCGTTTCAACGCACATAGAATTTCGTTTATTCGGTGCCGCTACTTCGGGTTTCGTTTACCTGTATAAAAATGGAGGGGTGCATATGCAAATTGCGGGTGGAGTAGGTGCCTCAGGTTCAACTATCAATGCAACTGGTAGTACCATACTTTATCTAACCGAGGACGATTACCTCGAGATAGGCGTTTATTCACACGCCGCTGTAGGTATAGTAGCTAAGGATTTTTCCATCGCATTCCTTCGACAATAGCGACTGGGAAAAAATCTTTATTATATAAAATGCCTGTTGATATATTTGGACGAATGGGTGGTGTAACAGCGCCACGAGTAATAGCAGGGGGTATCACATTATCCCAAGTCAACAATACTTTTCTAAGGGTAGATGGAGCAAACCCGGCTACTGGAGATCTAAATATGAATGGCTACTGCATCATAGGCCTTCCTATAACGAATAATCCAGATGCTGGAATGGATGAGGTTGTAAGTTACGGACAAACCATAGATTTGATAACGAATCACGATAATGTACCATCCAACGATAATCATTTGACAAATAAAAAATATGTTGACGGACAAATTGCTTCGGCAGTAACCACTACCAATCGATTCTTCGGCCCGGCGTTTAGTGCTTTCACCTCCGCTGCCCAGGCTATCCCCGCTAGCACCTCCACGACAGTAAATTTTAATACAAAAAGATTCGATCCGGATAATTGTTTCATCAATTTGCAACGATTCTTTCCTCAGAAAGCTGGATGTTATATGGTTTCGGTGTTTGTGGAATTTCACGCCGATACTGTTAGAACTTCTGGTAATGTTTCCTTGATCAAAAATGGGAGGGTGTACATGAAGATGCCCGGCGGTGGAGGTGATTTCGGTGGTGGGGGTACGGCTGGAGCGAATAATAATGTATCGGGTACTTGTCTAGTTCGATTAACTAATACCGACTACCTCGAGATAGCTGTTATAGCAAACGCTGCTGTAAACATTGAAGCCCATGACTTTTCAGCCGCATACTTACGACCTTAAATTCGAAACTACATTTAGTTTTGAATTTATATTTCCACGTTATCCTCCTTTCTCTCATGGACTTTAATTTCGTATCTATTTCTCCATACTCGGCCATCGAACGCTAAGATTGTTCGCGCTACTTGCCCGTGTGCTTTACCCGCCTTGTAAAGCGATGTATACGAGTTTACTTTACCCGTTTCACGGTCTAATATATCTACTCGTCTTGGTTGGTTTCTGATATATTTCAATCTCTCATATTTTGGATCCGTGCTAGGCACCTTCGGTTCTCGCCGCTGTTTCTCTTTTTCTGCCATATCACGCGAAAGTACACCCTTCTCGCACAATAGATTGATAAGTTCGGACTTGTTGAGATAAGTTTTGATACCGTGCTCTTTCACCAACGTTTTCAATTCTGTCAATTTCATTTTTATAGTACAAGATATTTTTTTTTAAAACCCAACGCTCATTTTATTACAGCGCTCATTTTATTACCATCCGACTGAAAATTGATTAACTTGTCGCAAATTATCACTGCATAAGCTTGCGTTCGAGCTGGCACCACATCATTAAAAGTAGCTTTGATCGTGATATCGACTGTCGAGCCCTTCAAACGCTCTGATTGCTTGCTCACATCAAACACCATAATTGGGAACAGATCTTTGAAGTCTGCTGGAGTGATATTACTTTGCGTTATCAGTTCGCTCATTCCATAGAATTTTTTACTAAACGTGGACGCTTCTCGGTACGCTCGCGAGAACTGTTGATTCGGGAATGATAGGTTATAGTCGACGGCTGGGTATCGGTCCTGATTCATCATCACATACATGTTCTTCAGATTACAATGATCGAAAACGGAAGGATTCATAGTTTGATTACCGTCACGATCCGTTTGAAAACCTATAATTATGTACCTTGGTTTCTCAGATGATGCTTTGACGCCAAGTTTCCAGGTAAAAGTAGACGCGCGGTCAACGTTTATAGTATCGGATTGATGTGCCCTGTACCCAACTGACAGCGAAGCCTTCGATTCGATCGTTTTCATCAGTTCGAACTTCTCCATATCAGCCGGCTTTACATGCGGCATAAACCACGAGATTTTGTCTAGTCTGACTTTCCCAGCAGCCGCAGCAGCGTCTCGAAAAATTGCGTCGTCGTCGGCTTTACGAACAAGAGTTAGCGTTTGTTTAAAACCATAAACAATCTTGTTGTAATCGTCACAAAATCCCAAAATATGCCTCAATGGAACGATAAAACTAAACGTGCCTTTGGCGCCCGGTTTTTGAATTAGATACGACTGTCTAACAGCGAAACCTGTATTATTAGCTATAGAGGCTGTCGCGCCACTGTCTTTATACCACAGCTGATTCAAACCTTGAGCTAGTTGAAAATCATTTGGGTATTTTAGTAATCCTAGCATCGTAGTTGCTTGACCCGGGTAAAATAACGATTCAATTACATCGTTTGATAAGGAATATGAAATCTGACTGAACAGATGCATGAGTCCATTGTTTGTAAGGGCTACAGCATCAGCATCGAGGGTGTACGCGGTGTTGTCCGCCTTCAACAATCTACCCTCGAATAATAGATAAGATTCCGCCGGATGGTTGAAATTATCTTGAGTTTCGATGTTTATTCTAATCTCCCCCGCGGTGTTTAGATTCGCTCCCGTTATCGGTTCATACTCATGCCATTCGTAGCGCACGATACCCTCATCGATTAGAGGTTGTTCGGTAAAGTTTAGAATATCAGACTGCATTTTATTGTAGAATAATATTTTTTTTACACGACCTTCATTCCCGCGCCGTTTAGCGTACGTGCTAAATCTTGGATCGACACGGCATTTTTCAAACCATTCCCCATCATCAGATTATTGATATTAGTGTCCGCCACATTCGTCCCGATGCTACTAAGTCGAGCTAAAGTGTCTATATTTTTTTGCGTAAGTGGCTTCTTTGGAGCAGTAAACAGTTTAGCCGCAGCTTTGTCTACTAATCTTTTACCGGCGTCAGTTGCGGCTGATTTTCCAACATCGATAGCCTTTTTCCCAATTTCTTTCGCCACGTCTTTACTACCACTAAGAGCTCTCGCTGCTAACTGTTTGACGGCGTTCGATGTAGCTAGTCTTTTGACAAGTCCTGAAATAGTATCAAATATTCCAGATCCACCGATAACGTATTGCTTCCTGTAACTCCTTCTATTCACGATCGGCATTTTTATAATGTCGACATTATATTTTTATAGGCATCCTTGCTCAACACCCCTTGTCTCAGTAACGCATCACACATCGCTACGATCTCGTTTCTTATCCCAGTATTGCCTGCCCTGAAGCTATGAATTCTTAACTCCAGCTGTTCCACCAATACATTAGGGTCTTCGGATATGACGATTACACCGACGCCTTTACCCACTGTACTACGCGGTCTCTTTTCCCATATAGGGCTGATAATGTCATTCCATTTAGCACCTGAAGACGACCTAGGTCTGTTAGGATTTTTCTGCTGTTCCATAGCTTTCGTCGCGTACAGAATCTCGGCGTAATCATGTATATCATTAACATCGTATATCGTTTTGTCAGGCTCCTTCAACGTCAACAACTCCCAAAGTCCCGGTGTTCCTGTGTAAGTCTTATTTACGACCGTCACATCGTCTCCTTGAATCAAAATCGGAGTGTCGCCGATGTAGAATTGCCCATTTTTAGATTTTATTCCGAATGTTGTGTCTACGGTTCTTTTATCGGAGGCGTATTGATGAAGGTACTTGACGGCCATATCCCCTAATTCCAAAGTTCTAATGTCTTCAGTCGGGTCGTTGCTATACGCTTCTATCGAAGGATACTGGGGAAATTTAACTCCTTGTAACGAAGCGGGAAGTGTTTGTAACGCGTTTGAAGTAGCTACTGAGGTTTCTTTGATGGCGGATAGTAAGGCATTTTGCTCTTTGGAAATTGCGGATTGGGAATCAACGATAGGCTTGTACAATTTGGTTAATTCTTGCTGCAGTCCTGAATCTCCTAATCTCTCCGATAAAAAGTTTTGTTGAATATTCTTCTTTGTTTTCAGAAACTCCCCGACGATAAACTCTCTTTTCGCGGGGTCGGTTATTTTTACAAACGACATTTTAAAATTAGAAACATAATGTTTTACGACGTGTTTTCAGACATGTTCTAAAACATAAGTTAGATGTATTTTCATACTTTCTTGTTATTGAATTCTTCAATATCGTTCAGCAACGACTCACTCTCACGTGAAATGAGATCCTCTACGAGAGCTTTTGAAATAGGATCGTCGTTCGCGTCGAGTTTCATGTTGACTAGCGATTTTATCGTTTCAAGCATCTCAGATTTCGTTATCAGCCTTTTACTGATATAGCTGTCCATTATATTTTGTAGCCCAGGATCACAAAATAAATCCGATAAAAAGTTTTGATAAATATTCTTCTTTGTTTTCAGAAACTCCCTGACGATAAACTCTCTTTTCGCGGGGTCGGTTATTTTTACAAACGACATTTTAAGTAAGTAAAAAAAAATAATTTTTTCAGACATGTTTTAAAACATAAGTTAGTCGTATCCCCGAACGTAACGTTCCCCTCTACATATCATATCCCCTCTACATATCATATATCGCATGTTACTTTCTACCCTTTTCATCTCGGATTTAATATCAAACCTAATACCTTCTATATCGCCCCTCTCCAACGAATATTCCTCATCTGAAATGTTATCGTCTATGAGAGCTTTTGAAATATGGTCGTAGATCGCGTCGATTGTTTCGTCAGCTATCCTTTTGATCTTTATGTTCTCCTCCGCCTCCGACTTAAGCTTGTTAATGACATAGTCGTCGATTATACCTTGCAGTCCCGAGCCTAATCTCGCTGAAAAGTTTTCACGAATATTCTTCTTTGTTTTCGCGGGATCATTGATTTCTAGAAACGGCATTTTAATTAAGTAAAAAAAAATAATGTTTTCAGACGTGTTTTTCAACATGTTTAAAAACATAAGTTGGACGTATTTCCCAACGTAACGACATACGTCTACATGTTTTCACGTATGTTTGTTTTATAGCGTTGTTCCCAAAACCATCTCGTACATCGCATGTTTGTTTCTGCCCTATCCATCTCGGATTTAATATCAACCCTAATGTCTTCTATCTCGCTCTCCATCAACGAATATTTCTCATCTGAAATGTTATCGCCCATGAGAGTTTTTGAAATATCGTCGTAGATCGCGTTGATTGTCGCATCAGTTAGCTTTTTGATCTTTTCTTTCTCATCCCTCTCCGAATCAAGCTTTTCTCTGATATAGTTGTCGATTATACTTTGTGGCCCCGAGCCTAATCTCTCTGAAAAGTTTTCATGAATATTCTTCTTTATTTCCGCGTGGTCACTGATTTTTATAGACGACATTTTAGTAAGTAAAAAAAAAAATATTTTCAGACGTGTTTTTTGACATAAGTTGGACGTATTTCCAGACGTAACGACATACGTCTACATGTTTTCACGTATGTTCGCGTATGTTAGACGTATTTCCAGACGTAACGACATACGTCTACATGTTTTCACGTATGTTCGCGTTTGTCGTTTTTTTTATAGATTCGTTATTTTTCTCAAACATGGATTGAAAGCACTGCCGGGCTTCTTCTTTTCCACGATCGATGAGTGATTGTTTCGTCACCTCGTCCATAGCGTCGATCGCAACTTTAATATTACTCCTAATTTCTTCTTTCATGCCGTTGAATTTTTCAATCTCGCTCAGAATCAGGGAATATTCCTCGTTTGAAATGTTATCGTCCATGAGAGCTTTTGAAATATGGTCGCTGATCGTGTTGAGTTTCGCATCGGCTAGCGTTTTGATCTTTTCATGCTTCTCAGCCTTCAGAGCAAACTTTTTACTGATTCGGCGGCCGATTACACTTAGCACCGCTGTGCCTATTGCCGTTCCTTCCATAGCAATGGCGATTGGGGTTGCAACTATAGTGGCTAATACTCCGATTCCCGCAACTCCGAGACCCATCGCGGCCCCTGCGAGTAGGTCGTCTACTATGCCTATTACGCTTACACTTCTGTGATACTTTTTACTCAACGCCGCTCTTTTGTCGCGTACTTGCTCGATTTCCTTCTTAATTTCACCAATCTTCTGAAGTCGATAGGTTTGCGCAGACCCTGTGACGATATGTATTTCTCCTTCCGGTGCTGATGGAAGCTTCGGATAGAGTGATTGTGTTATTTTGATGCCTTCGTATTCCATTCGTTTTATTTACGCGATATATTTTATAACAGATAATTTACATGACATAACGAATCTCCCGCGTTTATAGTTACTACTGAATCGGAGTTGTTTTGAATAGAGACTATGATATCATCAACCACATCATCTGAAACCACTTCGTTTTGTAGACTGCATCTTTGTTCTTTGATACCCTGTTTGAGGGAAACGAGGCAAAGTCCTGCACTCATTTCTACCCCGAGTCCAAGAGTTAGCGTAGTTGTCGCCTTTGGTTGTATCGTTATAACATTTTGCGCGAAAATCTCCCACCTAACACCTTCTAGTAGCCTAATTGGAGCGTGAGTAATACCCCTCGTAATCTTCCAATGGACTGAATTAGGTTGCATTCTGACTTCTACCTGCCTAGTTGGTTTAGTTCCAAATTTGTGTATCGGCATTCCGTATCTCGTCATTTTATAAACACTAAATTAAAATATCATTTTGTACCCCGACCCTGTTTTCATATACAACCCGGATGCTGTTACCGAGGCGCCTTTTGGCCAAGGGGACATGTACAAACCAGATCCAGCTGATCTTATCTTACACCTCATGTCGTCTTTCGCCACGTACATTACGCCAGATCCGCTGATTTGATCGACAATCTTCGATGCGGCTGAGGAACCTACACCGCTTATTGCCCCCATCGCTAAACTAGGTAGCAATTTAGACATAATGAATTTACCCGCTGTTGCTAGAAACGGAAGTATAGCGCCAATAAATCCTCCCTCGACTTTCTTATTATGCTCCAATTGCGTTTTACTCATTTTAATGACTACGCCCGTTCCTTTTTCGTACGCTTTTGCCATTTTTTTGATTTGCCCCTGCGTGAAAGCAAACATATGGTCGCCTTTAAAATCATCATGCGACAGTTTGATATTCACACCAGTTCCCGCTTGAAGAGATTTCTTAATTTTGTCTTGTTGCGCTTCTGAAATATTAACTTTATAGTCTATATACCGACTCATTTTATAAATTACAAAAAAACTTTCAAACTTCTCTGATGTGAAAACTAATCCCCAAGTCATCTCCTCTGATATTTAGCTGTTCCCCATTTTGATCCGTAAGCATCGTTGTCATCGTAGAAATGGTAGACGTTGTAAGGGGGAGATAAATTAAATTAGGCGGCACTTGGATAATCTTGAAACCCGGCCCTACGCTTGGGAAAAAAGAATATATTACGTTTACCGCCGTTCCGTTTAAGTACGAAGACCCGATAATGTCGTTGGTCACTAGTATTTTGCTGATACTCATTATATTTACCAAGTTCTTCGATTCGTTATATCCTTCAAGATAGATATATTTTATAAAACCTAGAACCTTTCCAATCGAATTCCTAGACGTAAAATCAACCGCATAGTTCTCTGCTATATTTAACACAGACTTCAGCGTATTGGTGTTTGGTTCTATTGAGACACAGTACTCTGAATTTACCCTGTCGTAATGCCCATTCTCCTTCATGATTTTCTGTATGTGGCTGTTGATATCTGTTATTTCATAGCACCCTTCAGGGATTGTTATGTTAAACCAAGGACTCACACCATTCGGCGAATACCTAAAGTTGTTGTTTGTAGCGTCGATATTTGGAAAGGAATAGTACGTTTCGAGATCTACTAAGGCCATTTCGTATTTTTTATTTTTTTCTAGTTCAAGAGGTGGATTAAACGTCATTCTGATTCGTGAGCTCTTTCCAGTCGGTAAAATGTAAAATGACGTTTTTGGTTCCGTGTTACGAGCCGTCTTTTCCGTATTATCGGCTATCTTTTTGAGAAGCGATGATTCCATTTTTATTTTACAATATTTTTACTACAGCGGATCCTCGATTACATAAAATTGATCGAATCCGCAGCGATATTTGCCATTGTACTTTTCGCTACTGTGGTCGATGACAAGGAATCCGTGCGGTTGTTCCCATACCGTTTCGCATAGTTTTCTAAATTCCTCTCTGCGCATGTCTATACTAGCATGATCGTTGTAAATATAGTTGATATTTGACTGGTCCTGTTTGAACAGACAAATAAAGTTTGCATTCTCTCTGATCGTTTGCCGAGGTAGTTTGAAATAATTCTGAGCGAGGTAAAAAGAGTCCACGTTACTATGCCTTCCCCGAATATAATATGTTTCGCACTTGTTTTGTTTTTCCAATTGTAAATCGTCAAAAATCATCAGATTCTTCTTTTCGCTACTCAAGTCTCTCGGGTCCGGTACATCTTCGGCTTTTTCAAAAAACTTGGCAATTATATCGGACTTGGCTTCTGAGATTTTGGCCATTTCTTCCATAACGAGGGGTGGTGGTAGATTTAGTTTGATTATTTCCTTTTGAGTCTCGAATAATCCAACGATATCTTCTTTCGGTAATTTTTCTTCGAAGGCTTTTTTAATAATACGATATTCAGGTTGAAACAGAGATTTACCGAATACCTGGAGGTTATTATAGTCTAGCCAGCCCGGCCTGAGTAATAGATTCATAAGAAGTGTCGTTTTTCCACAGCCGGACTTCCCAACAATCAACCCCCTTATACTTTTAGGTAACAAGGGATTATTAAATCTTTTCGATAGCGCAGATCCCCAACTCATATCTTTGATTTCCATTTTTAATATATAGTAAAAAGCGAAATGTATTGCGTAAAGTGTAAAAAACAGACCGAAACGAGAGATGTACAAAACGTTGTGACGAATAACGGAAGATCTATGCTTCGAGGCGTTTGCGTTGTATGTGGTAAAACAAAAACTCAATTCGTAAAAGGCGCCACTACTAAGGGCGGAGATTTAGTTAGTTCATTGAACGCAGCTACTAGTAACATTAAGTTACCATGGGCTAAGTTTCCCGGTGAGATGCATTTACCTGGCCACCAGTTTACAGGTCCAGGCACAAGGTTAGATAAGAGACTGAATCCGAACGGGACTCCTAAAGATTGGAGCAGGCCTATTAATCGTGTAGATAACGCAGCATATATCCACGATCTTGCTTACGATCAACACACCGATACTGCTTCTAGGAATATTGCGGATAGGGTAATGATTAATGACTTGAACAACATTTCTAATCCTAGCTTCCGAGAACGAG
Source organism: Lumbricus terrestris (assembly GCA_949752735.1). Lineage (NCBI taxonomy): Eukaryota > Metazoa > Annelida > Clitellata > Crassiclitellata > Lumbricidae > Lumbricus > Lumbricus terrestris. Next base: position 24,269 of record CATKHU010000302.1, read on the forward strand.
TGGAGAGGGCTATAGTTAAGCCTATATTATCTACTAAAGCGAACCTAGGGTTGGGTTTAAAAAAAACTCTGAATTGAAATGGACTGATCAATTAGCTGATGAGTTGCATAAACCAGTTGTTAGACATTTTAGAAAAAGGAAGGTTTACGCTGGGGGTATAGATGAGATATGGGCTGCCGATTTGGTGGATATGCATGCCATTGCTAAAGATAACGATGGGGTGAAATACCTGTTAACCGTTTTAGATGTGTTTTCTAAATACGGGTGGATTGTACCATTGAAAGACAAGAGTGGGAAATCTACGGCTGATGGTTTCATGATGATACTCGAGGGTGGGAGACAGCCGGGTAAAGTATGGACGGACAAAGGGAAAGAATTTTATAATAAGGATGTACAAAAACTGATAAACTTGTATTCCACAGAAAATGAAGAAAAATCTTGCGTTGTTGAGCGATGGAACAGAACGATGAAAGACCGGATGTATAAATATTTCTCAGCTAATTCAACGAGAAAATATATCGATATATTAGATGAGATGGTTCGTAATTATAATGAAACAAGACATTCTTCTATTAAGATGACCCCCAACAAGGCAAGTGAAAAGACTGTATTTATGAATTTATACGGTACGGAGATTTCGAAACCTATTGTTCCTAAATTCTCGATTGCAGACAAAGTCAGAATAACTAAGAAAAAGAATATTTTTGATAAGGGGTATTTACCTAGATGGACGGAAGAAACGTTTACCGTGTCGGAAGTACAATACACCGATCCTCCAACATACAAAATAACCGATTATAATGGGGAAGAAATTCAGGGATCTTTCTACGAGCAGGAGCTACAGAAGTCAACTCAGGAAATATTTAGAATCGAAAAAGTGATCAGGAAGCGTGGAAAGAAATCGCTTGTGAAGTGGTTAGGGTACCCAGAGTCTTTTAATTCTTGGATTGAAAGTGAAACAATGACAAGTCTATAGGCTTAACGATGCGTGGCTGGGTGGGTAATAAACTGCTAGGTTGACCAAGGTCGTTGTTAATAATAATGGGGTGTTTGAGCTAGGTCATCCTTTTTCCTACTACTTACGATGTCAATCCTGGTTACGCCACTATGTGCTGTCTAGAATTAGATCATCTCCGTCAATATCTGGGTGACTCCGCCAATATCTCGGCGAGTTTGTCAAGATCTGTGTCAGTTTGTCACAACTGGGTGAGTTTGTCACAATTGGGTGAGCTCGTCACATAACCGGAAGTGTGACGGAAGTGTAGCGTCGGATGTCAGCAATTCGCGAGATGATTGGTTATGGCTTACTATAGAAGACCGCCTCCTTTCTAAATACGTCCTAGCTTGCATTCATAGGCTTCAGCATCGCATGTGATGTTGAGTCATACGGGAGCGCGTGATGTTGACAATACTAATGATCTGCTATAGACCTATTTTAACCCACGTTTGCGACTGTTTCATTCATTCATATGGACGGTATAACAGGAGCTATGAGTGGTTTTATTCATCATACAACGTAGTCCTATACTAGGGTAAGTCATTTTAAAACATATACGGGTCTCAGAGGAGATTATGATTATTATATGGTGGTGGTAGCTATGACCAAAACGATAACGAAAGCGTTGTGGCTGTTATTGTGTCGGCCGCGTAATTTCCCGACAGGCAATCAAGGGTCGCCTTTGTCTACGCAGTGCGGTGATTTTTTAAACGCTGTCCTTGAATTAGGTTTCAACTTAGTTGGTCTCATCAGCAGTGGCGTAACCAGGATAGCTTTTGCAGACACCAGTACATTGGTCCTATCGCAGCTACATTGGGGAACTTGGGGGAGAGATGGGCTAAGTACGTGAGTGGTTCCCAAGGTATGGTTCAATGCGGGAGTGGACCCTAAATTATGGTTGTTTCGGGCCATGGGTCTTATGGCAAGGCAAGTATGGGGTCAGGGTCCGAGGATGACCCTATGTTGTGGTCAAGTGTTGAAAAATTGGTCCTAAGTTATGGGTCAAAGGTCAAACATGTAGGCAAATTGGGGTCAAAGGTCGGGATGACCCTATGTTGTGGGCAAGTGTCGAAAGTGAAGGCAAAGTATGGGTTAAAGGTCGGGATGACCCTATGTTATGGTCAAGTGTTGGAAAATGTAGGCAAATTGGGGTCAAAGGTCAGGATGACCCTATGTACTGGTCAATTGTCGAAAAATTGACCTATTTTCTGGTCAAGTGCCGCAAGGGCCGCAAAATTGTACTACTATGATTAACTTGCCACGGCAGTTTATGCAGATTATGCAGATTATGCAGATTATGCAGATTATGCTGATTATGCAGATTATGCACATTATGCAGATTATGCAGATTATGTTGACCGAATATCGTTTTTGATGCGCGGATAGCATACAATGCATTCGTTGTAATGATTCCAATCTGTTATTCTGATCTGTACGTGGCAGACAGCTGTTCATTCGATCCCATGGGCCATGGCACTGTCGTGAGCAGGGACGTCATTTCAGTTTTTTTCAGGGGGGGGGCAAAACTTAGCTAGCTTATGCTTCGTATTTAGCCTATATGTATATATATATATATACAAACTGCAAGCTATCGCGAGCCGGTGTTGCACGCTGTCTGGATTGTCTGCGTAATTATAATAATATTCTTTACTGAACAAAAATTAATCGGGTTGACAGTCCGGTTACATTATAGCCTACAGTTATGCAATGACATAAATCTCTCTCTCTCTCTCTCTCTCTCTCTCTCTCTCTCTCTCTCTCTCTCTCTCTCTCTCTCTCTGTCTCTCTGTCTCTCTCTCTGTTATAGGCAGTTGTAGTCGTTTGCACTTGCACTGTTTATCTCGTTCAATGATTCAATCAATCAATATAGGTCTATTTATATAGCGCCCTTCGAGATTCATACTCAGAGGCGGTCCCGATTCAGGCCATGCGAGAAAAACAGAGTGACTTGTACTTACCATCACACCTTTATACAGCTGCTAGCGACTAGGCCTACTGTGACTTGGAAACAAGCAGAAAAGAACTTAAAAGGCAAAGCAGAGCACTCTCTGTAGGCTATGATTTATCAATTTAACTTATTTGACATTCACTAATAATCCTCTATAAACACTTCAATATTAGGTCTCGAGATGAACTGATCTTGGTTCTGTGACTAACATACTATATAACTATTCTTAGGTGTCTACTCCCACTCTCAAAGCTCACGCAGAATACTATGTAGCCTACTGACGCACAAATATATATAATAATATATGTGTATATATAATATATGATATCCAACACGTTATATATCCAGCTGCCTTAATTTTCCTATCCCCTAACACTTAATGCGTCCAGTCTGATAAATTAGTCGTCACATTCCTCCTCAGAGACCACCTCTACTCCGGCTTCGGCATATCTGTCAACGACATCTGTTTTCAGTGGAATCGGGCCCAGAGTAGGCTAAGGTTTCCAGTATCAGTGTCCACAATGCTCGCTATACAAGTATACAGGGTGGCTCCAAAAAAATGTACCACCGGGAAAAATGCGATATATTCGCAGCCGATTGAGCTATTTCTGCGAAAATTTCACAATTTGAAGGGGAATGAATTTCCAACAATCCCTGAAAGTTTCATTTGAAACTTTTCATGTTTGCAAAAGTTACAGCTATTTAAACTTTCAACTTCGTTTTTTCAATTATCCGGAGAATCATGCTCCAATACATATGATTTCATTCAGATTTTTTGGCAAATTACAGCACACAAAATGATGATGATGTCATACGACCTCACTATCAGCTGTAAAGAAGCTGTTTATGAAGCAATCTGCTGGTATTTGGTGATATTTTATAGATTAATGTATAAATTCGTGAATCCATTACTGAACGCAATGGGCAAAGTTTTTGTGGAAGATAAAGTGGCAACTCGGACGTTGCGTGAACAGAGACTGCATGGGACATTGCGTTATCATAGCAAATATACGCAGTGAAAAGTGGAGCCTGAGCACATTGAAGGCTATCTGTAAAAGTCTTTATGTAACGAAGATCATATGTCGCAAGAGAGGCAGGAAGTGGTCGTTTGGTCTGACGGAAAAGAGCGCGATTTTCACGAAATTCGCTTCGTAATCGAAAGGGTCAAGTGCAAAGCACATCATGATTTCGACATCAGATATGCTGGCGTGTGTTACGGTTGCAAAAAAGACTGCATTTAATCCCAATCAGTTGGTTAGATGTCAAACTCATCGCTGAACTCTCTTACCCAGACTCATTGAAGACCAGGTATGCTGTAACATCTGGTTTTGTTTTCCAGCAGGACGGTGCGCCTGCTTGCTCGCACGGCAAGGTTGATTATGATGGCACTACCTTATTGCCATCAACTGAAGTAAATGTATTGGCAAAGATGACAAACAAACTCGCCAGACCTTAGCCCTCTTGCTTGTCGCGTCTGGGGAGCTATGGTGGAACGCTGCAAGACATTTCATCCCAAGTTGGAGAACATTTGCTAGCTGAAGGGAGTCTTGCTGCCAATGTGGGATCAGTTGCTTCAGGGCCCGATCAACAAGGCCAAACTGAGCTTCACAAAAAGAATTCGAGCTTGTGTTAAGGCAGGGAGTGGACACTCTCATTATACCTTACAATAAACTGCAAAACGGAATTCTGAGATCGTAGTGAAAAGTGAAATCATTTGACATGGAAATCTAAAAGTGACGTACATTTTTTGCGGAAATTTGAAAAAACTAAATTGAAAGTTTAAACATCTGTAACTTTGGTAAACATGAGAAGTTTCAAATGAAACTTTCAGGGATGGTTGGAAATTCATTCCCCTACAAATTGGGAAATTTTCACAGAAAACGTTCAATCGGCTGCGAAGATATCGCATTTTCCCCGGTGGTACATTTTTTTTGAGCCACCCTGTATATCATACTGCGAGACAGTCGCCTAGCTTGCTGACCCTCCATTTAGGGTCAAAGTCAGCCTTTCGCCGGCTTAAGATGTACCGTATGGACCTCAGTATAGATAGGGAGGAAGCTCCATCCCTTTCATCATCTGGATTTACGACCCTGACTTGTACACTGTTGACCTCTCTAGGGGTGCTCTGCAATTTTAGCTATTTTCAAATTTAGCATACGAGATCCATTCAATCTCTTGGGAGTTTCTATCACTCTAGGAAACCACTGCATGTGTGCAAAGTTCTGACATAAATGACAAAATGCACAGATATACACATAAAAAAAAGTTTTTTTCTCAAATTCAGGGGGGGCAAATGCCCCCCCCTACCCCCCCAAATGACGTCCCTGGTCGTGAGTCTCTTATTTGTGGAAAGGAATGGATTTAGATATGGCAAACTTACCCGTTCGAAATTCATAGTTAATAGAATCACAATTAGCTATCAGTTAGAAGTTGCTACTGACCGCTGAGAATTCCCGCTCCAGCAACTGCCCCTGACGACTGGCTGATGACGTAGAAGAAGGCCCTAGCAACGGTGATCTTCCTGGCAACGAGCATTCCAACGGTGACGGCTGGGTTGATGTGACCACCGCTGACATGACCGATGCTCCAGACCACCGTTGCCACAGCCAGACCAAAGGCAAGAGAGATCTGGACCATCGTCGGATTCGTGACGCTCTCCCATGCCTCCCCGATGCAAGTGCCACAACCGACGGCCACCAAGACCATCGTCCCAATGAACTCAGCGATCACTGCTCTCCACATCTGCCAACTCTTCACATCCTTCACATTGCCACCGATTCCTCCCATTTCAAATCAACAAATGACCAACGGACCAACGGACAATCAGGCGACGATAACAATCTCTATGTCTCTCTCTCGTCTGTCGACGATGTCCTCTCGGGGTAACTGCCGATGATGCTCTAATGCTGCTGCTGCTGCTGCTGTTGCTGTTGCTGCTGCTGATGCTGCTGCTGCTGCTGATGCTGCTACTTCGTTCCACCGCATAAGCTGGTCTGTCGCAACCGTCGCTCAGCAGAGCCAACAAGCCAATCATCTGTCTCAAGTTTGACGAACGTTCGACGGATGCTTGCGACTGCGAAGTCAGGCAGCTGCAGCTAGGTGTGCGCGGGGTGGAAGCAGGAGGAGGAGGAAGAAGAAAATGAGGAGTAAGAGAAGAAGGAGAAAAAGAAGGAGGACGAGTAGGTGGAAGAGAAGGAGGTGGAAGAAGAGAGGGAGGAGGAGAAGGAGGACGAAGAAGAGAGGAAGGAGGAGGAGATGCTCATTTAGACCCTGAATGTGATAATTACAGAGCAGTAGAAGCCGACGATGTTTAGTCTTGTAATAATTGTTGTAGAGCGTTGACTACGAAACACATCCGTGTGACTGTGACCAGAGTTGTTGGCCTGTGATGGATGATTGGTGAAAAATAATTGCTGTAATTTTGTTGATATCCGTTTATGTTATTTGAAGGTAGAACTTCACAAGGTGCAATGCAGAAAATATAATTTTCATATTGATATGTGGAAGGCTAAGTAAAGGCCGGAGAAAGAGTCTAAGGAACGACATAATGTTTGTATGTGCACTTGTTAGAGCGCTCCTGTAAGCTCGCTATTCAGAGGCGCTCCCGACTGCAGAGCGGACACTGCATAGGAGTTTCACGCCAAAGCGCTGAGCAATTGTGAGTGAAGAACTTGCCCAAGGTCCCAACGCGGCGACTTGAGGTGGATTTGAACCTACAACCCTTCGTCTGCAAGGCGACGAACATACCCACCATACACCACCGCGCCCCCCACGACCCGGGCGACTGAGTCTGACCTTCTGTCACCCTCTAAGTGTTGTAATACAAGCATCTGCGAAAGTTAAGCACAGGATGACGAAGACTAGAACGAATCACGACGTTAGAGTAAAGTTGCAGTGAGACAACACAATGCAATGCAGGATCGTAGTACAATGATGTGAGAATGTCCTCCTCACAAAATTCACAAGCGCACATAAGTGAGTGTGAAGCCTAAGTAGGCCATTTCTTGAAACCGGGTAACCATTCTATAGGAACCATCAGTAGATTGAAAAAGATCAATTTGAAGTTGAAAGCGGAAGACATCTCACTATATAAGAGAGTTGTAAAACATGAGGTCGAAGATGTAAGAACCGGCAATATGTCGATGAACGATGGTAAATAGAGGAAGTGTGTAAGGAGCAACATAAATTCCAACAAATGCTGATCGAAGAGAGGAGCGATCTTTATCTGCAGATTTGGAAGAGGTCACAACGCAAGGTATACATGTTTGAACAGAGATCGAAGATAGCCTACTCTGCAAGATGGAAGATAGCCTACTCTGCAAGATGGAAGATAGCCTACTCTGCAAGATGGAAGATAGCCTACTCTGCAAGATGGAAGATAGCCTACTCTGCAAGATGGAAGATAGCCTACTCTGCAGCACGTGTTCTGTACAAGACAACGTACAGCGCAGCTTCAAAAGATACGAACACAGTCAGGAAACCAGTGTAGACAACGAAGCGTAGTTTTTGTAGGCCTATAATTATGATGTCTGTATGAGAGTACAAGTCAAACATATAATCTTATTATAATTATTATTATTATTATTATTATTATTATTATTATTATTATTATTATTATTATTATTATTATTATCTGCCCCGAGGTATTTCGGATCCCTGAGGGACTTCAATGCTATCTGCTGTTTAAAAAATGAATTTGTAACGCGCGCAAGGTCACACCGAAATGTGAACCTGAGGCGCGGATAGTCAGCCGACAGAGGAAGATGCAGTTAGAAATCCATGTGCTTGAAAGCCAAGGAGAAGTAGTGAGTTTTGAGCCGTGTTTTGAAGGAAGGAAGTGAAACTGAGCTTCGAAGAGAGAGCGAAGCCGATTCCATTCCCGGGTGCAGAGGCAAGGAATGCACGCGAGCCCATAACTGTTTTGCATAGAAGTTCAGCTAAAAGACTTGTACCCGATGAACGCAAGCAACGAGGAGGAATGTAAGGAGTTAGTAGTGACTGAAAGCAAGAAGTTATTTTGTTACTGAGGGATTTGTAGGTCAGACATGCCAATTTGAATCTTATTCTGTACTGAACAGGAAGCCAGCGCAGTTGATAGAGTAGGGCCGAGAAACTATAGTTTGCATTGGGACACGTAGCACTATCCGCGCTAAGTAGTTTTTGATGTCTTGTAGCCTGATGCACGATTCTGATTAGAGAAAGTAGTGTTCATTCAGGGAGACCATAGAGTAGGGAGACCGCAGGTAAACCGAGTTGCAGTTGTCAAGTCGCGTCACATGCATGAGCGCACATTTCAGTGAATGCTGAATCGAGAGTATATAGAGCAGAACCGTTGGATTCTTCTGAGGTGGACCTATAGCAAGCAAATCGGAGAAATGGTGGCTATTTGAGGTTTTAGGAAAAAGGGTTCAGTTGAGGATGACTCCAAGATCTTAGACAGTGGATCATGGGAAGAAAAATTGAGTGAAAGTTCAGAACATTGCAGGAACTTAGAGAAACGATGCAACCGGAGGAGCTCCGATTTACCAGCATTAAGTCTGAGGTCATAGATATACTCAATCCCCCCACCCATGATGTCATCAATACAGGCACGAAATTTATTTTTGTCTACGTTTCTCATCTTCGTTTCCATGAACTTCATCAGAATTATCGACCGCTGCTGTTGCTGCTTTCCTTGGTGTCACACACACAAGATGCTGTGCAAGAGCAATGACAGGCAACTGACGATGACAACGGCGCTAGAAAATAAGCGAAAGAGATGCGGTCATTGTATATAGCTAATGTATACCCGGTACATATCATATAGAGTCTACTTATAATATTATGAGAATGCTACTGACCTCTGAGAATTCCCGCTCCAGCAACTGCCCCTGACGACTGGCTGATGACGTAGAAGAAGGCCCTGACAACGGTGATCTTCCTGGCAACGAGCATTCCAACGGTGACGGCTGGGTTGATGTGACCACCGCTGACATGACCGATGCTCCAGACAACCGTTGCCACCGCCAGACCAAAGGCAAGAGAGATCTGGACCATCGTCGGATTGGTAACATCGCTCCACGCCTCACCGATGCAGGTACCACACCCGATGGCCACCAGCACCATCGTCCCAATGAACTCGGCCAACAGCGCTCGCCACAGTCGGGCATTTCTCAGATCATTTATGTTGCGCTTGAGAAATTCTCCCATTTTTTTTACCGTTGCCTTCGATCAGAAGTTGACCTTCCAACAATTCTGCTCTTCCTTCTCCTCTCTTTCTCCTTCCGCAACCTCTTCCTCCTCCGACTCTAAAGCCTGCTTTCTTTAGAAGACGCGACCGTTGCGAACATTGACACTCTACTGACAAATGCTCCGTTTCTACTTAATGACGATGATGAGCTGAGCTTTAGGTTTTATGGCGTTTGGTGTGAGCGCCGCTCGCTCTGGGCGTCAAATGGATCCGGTGGGGTGGCCGAGGAGGAGGAGGAGGAGGATGAGGAGGAGGCTGTGGGATGACACGTGGTTCTGGTGGGTTGCAGCGACAGGACTGAAGTGGCCACAGTTAATATAACGATCGATTTAGATATTTAGAGATATAATTGCGCATGCACAAGTGATGAAGCCATCATCATCATCATCATCATCATCATCATCATCATCATCATCATCATCATCATCATCATCATCATCATCATCATCATCATCATCATCATCATCATATTTATGGCGATGATGAGTTTCCGTAAACGGTGTTTTGTAGTCCGACCGATGTTGACGTGAATCACGTGATGGAGATCATGCTCTATGGTCGTTCGGCCATGTTGGTCGAACGATCGTGCCTCTCTGTTATTATGGCAGATTTTTACGTCTGTGGCTTAACTCGCTCGTTTTTGTTCGGGTTTCCTGATGTTTACCGATGTCGAGTCTCGAGTTTCTGACTTTTCTTCGTCTGTGTCGTAAGCGTTTGGACGGGATATTGATTATAAATTTTGACGTTCAACTCTCGCCATGCGGTTCCTTTCTGGACTAGTCCATTGCGCTCAACATCAAGGGGTCCCAGGTTCGTCATTATTGGAGCGTCATTATCGATGGCCGAACGTTTGCTCACATGAATGTGAAAAGAAAGGATCTGCACTTTTATTAACAACAACCAAAGACCGTACCGTAGTAGCGCCACGTTTCCAGCGTTGTGCTACCCGTCGCTGCTCTTCGGACTTATGCATCTCGACCCTGTAAACACTGAAATTACTGTTCAACTTCCATCATCGGCACGAGAAACTGTCAGCTGAACTCTTCGTGTAGCCAACGTGTAGGAGTTCGACGATGGTGACTTGGCGGAGTTTTTGCCTAAGAATAACTCTGTCGTTGTGACATTACCATCAGTAGGCTAGAGCTATGAGTGGGCGCCGTTGATGGCTGCCATATTTGTCCTGTATTTGTTTTTTATGTATTGTGTTTTTGTTTGCTTGTAAATCAGAGTGCGTTTGCAGCTGATACATTAAAGAATATACTTACTTACTTACTTACTTATGATTTCGGACGACAGAAGTCAGAAGAGAACTGTCGTCTCAATTCCTTTTACGTGGGACAAGAGAACCGCATCGAAGACCAAGGTCACAGAGAACATTTAGCTCCCTGACCTCAATCCTAAAGATTTTGAATTTGTTGTACCGTCGAGTAGTCATAGTCTTACACAAAGTAAGACCTACTGACGAAATACCGTTTATTTCAACTACGATTACCTTTAAGTTTGACCTCGTCATTCGTATAACTTTAAATGAGTGCAAGGTCGCTGGCAGCGTGTCTTTAAAAAGAGTGGCCTATCATTGATTAGCCTTACTAATAATTAACATTCCTATTTTGAAGTTTGATTGACAGCGGAAGGGTGTGTATACGCTAGATAGATATGGGCTTATTTAATGGGAGTGTGCTTAATCAGTCATCTACGCTGAAAAGGTGTTGACTGTAATCCCTTGCATGCTAAATAGATAGACGTAGAGATGTTTTTGTGTAGGCTTAATAAGAATTCAGAACCGAACGTTTGACGCGTGAACGAATTACGTTATGTCGGCGACTTGGAATTCGTTACAGGAAAGTTGATTTGCGTAGAACTTTGATTTGTAAGCTGATGCGTAAGTTTTGCTTTTCTATGTGTGTGTGTGTGTGTGTGTGTGTGTCTGTGTGTGTGTGTGTGTGTGTGTGTGTGTGTGTGTGTGTGTGTGTGTGTGTGTGTGTGTGTGTGTGTGTGTGTGTGTGTGTGTGTGTGTGTGTGTGTGTGTGTGTGTGTGTGTGTGTGTGTGTGTGTGTGTGTGTGTGTGTGTGTGTGTGTGTGTGTGTCTTAGGGGAAATGTCTATGCAATTATGTCAAAGCGCCAAAGTGAGACATTGCGGTTTCCATCACATTATGAGTGAGACTATGCAGTCCCCAACAAAGTGAGAGTGAGACCATGCAGTTCCAACCAAAGTGAGAGTGAGACCATGCAGTTCCAACCAAAGTGAGAGTGAGACCATGCAGTTCCAACCAAAGTGAGAGTGAGACTATGCAGTCCCCAACAAAGTGAGAGTGAGACCATGCAGTTCCAACCAAAGTGAGAGTGATACCGTGCTGTTCCAACGAAATTGAGACCATGCTGTTCCCACCAAAGTGAGAGTGAGACCATGCTGTTCCCACCAAAGTGAGAGTGATACCGTGCTGTTCCAACGAAATTGAGACCATGCAGTCCCCAACAAAGTGAGAGTGAGACCATGCTGTTCCCACCAAAGTGAGAGTGAGACCATGCAGTTCCAACCAAAGTGAGAGTGAGACCATGCTGTTCCCACCAAAGTGAGAGTGAGACCATGCTGTTCCCACCAAAGTGAGAGTGAGACCATAAAGTTCCAACCAAAGTGAGAGTGATACCGTGCTGTTCCAACGAAATTGAGACCATGCAGTTCCAACCAAAGTGAGAGTGAGACCATGCTGTTCCCACCAAAGTGAGAGTGAGACCATGCAGTTCCAACCAAAGTGAGAGTGAGACCATGCTGTTCCCACCAAAGTGAGAGTGAGACCATGCTGTTCCCACCAAAGTGAGAGTGAGACCATGCAGTTCCAACCAAAGTGAGAGTGATACCGTGCTGTTCCAACGAAATTGAGACTATGCAGTCCCCAACAAAGTGAGAGTGAGACCATGCTGTTCCCACCAAAGTGAGAGTGAGACCATGCAGTTCCCACCAAAGTGAGAGTGAGACCATGCAGTTCCAACGAAAGTGAGAGTGAGACCATGCAGTTCCAACCAAAGTGAGAGTGAGACCATGCAGTTCCAACCAAAGTGAGAGTGAGACCATGCAGTTCCAACCAAAGTGAGAGTGAGACCATGCAGTTCCAACCAAAGTGAGAGTGAGACCATGCAGTTCCAACCAAAGTGAGAGTGAGACCATGCAGTTCCAACCAAAGTGAGAGTGAGACTATGCAGTCCCCAACAAAGTGAGAGTGAGACCATGCAGTTCCAACCAAAGTGAGAGTGAGACCGTGCTGTTCCAACGAAATTGAGACCATGCAGTTCCAACCAAAGTGAGAGTGAGACCATGCTGTTCCCACCAAAGTGAGAGTGATACCGTGCTGTTCCAACGAAATTGAGACTATGCAGTCCCCAACAAAGTGAGAGTGAGACCATGCTGTTCCCACCAAAGTGAGAGTGATACCGTGCTGTTCCAACGAAATTGAGACCATGCAGTTCCAACCAAAGTGAGAGTGAGACCATGCTGTTCCCACCAAAGTGAGAGTGAGACCATGCAGTTCCAACCAAAGTGAGAGTGAGACCATGCTGTTCCCACCAAAGTGAGAGTGAGACCATGCTGTTCCCACCAAAGTGAGAGTGAGACCATGCAGTTCCAACCAAAGTGAGAGTGATACCGTGCTGTTCCAACGAAATTGAGACTATGCAGTCCCCAACAAAGTGAGAGTGAGACCATGCTGTTCCCACCAAAGTGAGAGTGAGACCATGCAGTTCCCACCAAAGTGAGAGTGAGACCATGCAGTTCCAACCAAAGTGAGAGTGAGACCATGCAGTTCCAACCAAAGTGAGAGTGAGACCATGCAGTTCCAACCAAAGTGAGAGTGAGACCATGCAGTTCCAACCAAAGTGAGAGTGAGACTATGCAGTCCCCAACAAAGTGAGAGTGAGACCATGCAGTTCCAACCAAAGTGAGAGTGAGACCATGCAGTTCCAACAAAGTGAGAGTGAGACCATGCAGTTCCAACCAAAGTGAGAGTGAGACCATGCAGTTCCAACCAAAGTGAGAGTGAGACCGTGCTGTTCCAACGAAATTGAGACCATGCTGTTCCAACCAAAGTGAGAGTGAGACCATGTTGTTCCAATCGCCCACTCGTCGCATTGAAAATCTGGTCTGCAAATGGTCATGCCCTTATATCCTTCAGTTTGAGTTCAACGAAAGATTTATGACCAGGAGACTTCTGATAAGATTATGACGTCAATGGGTCACGTGATACTAATGATGACAAACAGAAATCTCCGGGCCCCTTTCCCCAATATTTCTAACATCCTGATATCAGTTCAGCTACACAGAAATGATTCATAAGTCAGCCGACAAATTAGACCATCGATGCTTAGAGCCTAAGTTACAGGAGGTGGACTACAACCTATTTGGCTGCCATCTAATAAAACTTAAGTCGCGTCATGTCATATTTTGGACTTCTGTTTTTTGTTGTTACTGATATACTATACAGAGTTGCGGACGATACTGAGGAGCATATGATAATAATTATGACCTGTGATTCAACTGAAGGCACTTTGCGTGGGTGTCTTCAAATAGGCTACCCACCCACCCCCACAGCTGAACAGAGCTGATGCTAATTCTGATCTGAATCGTACACTTATCTATCATTAACAGATGATTATTATATTGAAGCGACATGACGGGAGTCAGGCTAGAGATTCGGAAGAGAAGGATCGGCCATTAATGGCGACTTGTATTCGTAATTCCCAAAGGCGCTGGCGATTTAATTTGGGTGTGGAAAGCGACACGACGTCGGCTTATCCCACTGCAGAACTGTAAGTTCTGGGGAATTGAGTACCGGGGCAGGTTAAGCGCAAACTTTGCGAAGTTTGTGTGACATTTGGCTAGAGGGAACTGACGGCGATTTGCGAATCGTGGTGACTTGGAGGTTCGGTTGCGATTGGACCTTTGCAGCGACGAGACGGAGTGGAGAAACTGCATCGGAGACGAAGTGGAAGAGACGAGTAAGCAACCTGGAAACCTCAGCGCTTACGGAACGACATCTACGTGGAGAAACGAGCAAGTGGTTGGAAAACAATAGCGCTTGCAGAAGCACCATCATGGCGGAGTCAACGACTGACGGCAACCTGAAAGAAAACGACCTACCTTCCACCTTTCCATCCAGTCAATTCCCTATGGTCAGGACAAGGACTTCTTCGTTCATCCACTAAGAAGGCCTACGAGGACAGTTAAGACAGCGCATAATAATATTCTTTAAATAATACGCCGCAAAAGGTAGATAGGAATTTGATTGTTATTTACTGTTGAATTTTTGATACTTTATTATATACCCGGTATCCAAAATGATAACACAGCGAGTTCATGTTTCAGGTCGTATCTTAATATAACATTGTTCACCCAACAGCCTCTGAGCCTAAAGTTAACCTTTCTAGTCTGATTCAACAACCTGGACACCGGGGGTAGTTACACGAGTGGAGGCCCATGCAGGAATTTTAATAAGTTGAAACTGTCTAATTGATCATTATTGAACAATTATTGCTTGTAGATTATTTGACATATAATTGGAACTAGTAGATACTTGCGTTGAAATCGCAGGTTAGGCCTATATATATTGAAGAGTCCACAGTAGATTGTTTGAACTATTAGTTTTTAGCTTTTGTGGAATTGAATTTAGATTTGTCATAAAATTTTATAGCGCAAATTGCTGCCTATATTTCTGCCACTTACCAATCTGTAAGTAAGACAGTAAGCAATAGCTGTTAATGATTTTCAAGCCTGGGTTGAGGTGGCTAAAAAGTTGAACCTGGAAGGTGATGAACTTCGAACATTTGTCAAAGAAAGACAGGCCGAGTTGAGACAAAAGAGAGCAATTGAGAGAGAAATTGCCAAAGAAGCAAAGCTAGCTGAAGCAACAGCAGAAGTGAAAAGACTTGAAATAGAGGCAGAAGCAAGAAAAGTTGAGATAGCGGCTGATGCAGCTGCAGAAACGATAAGAGCTGAGGCTGAAGCAGCTGCAGAGACGAGAAGAGCTGAGGAGAGACGGATTGAGTCGGCGATGCAAGCGAAAAAGGCTGAAGTAGAATTAGAAGCAATTAGGAGCGCTGAATTAGAAGCAAGAGAAAATCGCTTGGCCACAGAAGCAAGAGAACAGCGGGAGCTACAGTTGGAAATGAAGAGGATCGAGGCACAGGTGAAAATACGTGAGATCGAGTAAAGAGGAGAACAGCATCAAGACCGTGATAATATCTTAACGATGGTCGGCGATGATCCACAAGGAGATCGCAGAGGAAATAACAGAGGGATGAGAGACATCAAATTCCCGATCTTTAACAAGACGATGGATTGCTTGGATGCTTACCTGTTGAGGTTCGAGCGAACCTGTATTGCATATGAAATCAAGAGAGAAGTTTGGTCTTTGATACTGACGAGACATTTGGAAAGCAGAGCACTTGAAGTCTATCAAAGGTTATCTGTAGAAGAGGCGCAGGATTACGAGTGCTTGAAAACACAGTTATTGAAAAGGTTTCAACTAACTGAAGGAGGTTATAGAAACTGGTTGAAAACAAGTAAAATGGAGTAAGGATCTCGAGAAACGCCTTCTAATTTTGTATATCGATTGAGAAGATATATGCAGCAGTGGCTATCACAAGCGGGATTCGAACGTTCGTGCGAAGGAGTAGAAGACCTTTTATTGATGGATCAATAATTATTCTACCTGACATGCAGTAATGAACTTATTGATGAGTAAGCGCCATAGGCGTAACGTTCTATTGTGACGGTGGTGTCCAGTCACCACCACTTTTAAAAGTGGTGGTGACAGTCACCACCACTTTTTGGTCCGACAAGTAAATATTTTTTAGAAACATGAAAGCATATGGCCGTCTAACATAATAAAGGCTATTCATGATTAAAATCGCAATGTAGCCAATGCTGACAGCCTAGAGGCCTCCACTGCCCACACTCCACAGCGTATTCATTTTTTTTGTATGTATGTGCACTTGTTATAGCGCCCCTTCAAGCTCTCTCTCTACTCAGAGGCGCTCCCGAATGCAGAGCGGACACTGCATCGGAGTTTCACGCCGAAGCGCTGAGCAATTGTGAGTGAAGGACTTGCCCAAGGTCCTTACGCGGCGAGGTGGATTCGAACCCCGAACCTTCCGGCTTCAAGGCGACGACGCCACCACTACACCACCGCGCCCCTCATTGTCCACAGTCATGGCTTAAGTCATAAGGAGGGAAGGGCAGGAATTCCCTACCACTTTAAATGTGGGGAGGAAACGTGAAGCAATTCTCTCCCACAAATCGTTATTGTTCCGAGGCAGTGCATGGCATGCCAACAGCCTCACAAAACCTTCTGGAATAATTGTTATTATCAAAATCGCAATGAAGAGACCTCCGTACCTTTTACCTCTCCCCCCAAAAAGTTTGCTTAGACTTTAGGGAAGGGTCGGCAAGAAATTTAATAGGAAGAATCTGGATAAAATTTTATGAAAGAGTTGCTTTTAAAAATTGATTAAGTTATCCGTGAGTGGAAAGATCGTGCATGGAGTTTACCAGCGAGAGAGACTGAGTAAAGAGTGAGAATGGAGAAGAGAGTGAGAGAGTTCACCAGAGTTCATACTAAATTTGCATCTTTGGAAGGGGTAGCCTACGGCGCAGGGGTTCTCAGACTTTTGGGTACGCCATGCGCCGTTAAGGGGTAGGCGACAAAATTCTAGAAATATAAATTTTCTTTGTGTTTATGGCCTTTGTGTCCATCTTTCTTAGATTAGCAATGATTTTTAGCGTTGGAACATATAGCCTAACAGCATCATCATTGTTTTGTTTATTTCACAACATATAATTAGACTCACATACTATAGGCTATAGGCCTAGTGCATGCAACATATTTTTGCATATAATTTTTGAAACAAATAGGCTAGTGTTTAAATGTGGGCCAGAAATTCTCAACGTATAGGCCTACACCTATAACCTAGAGTTCAAAATAGGGGAGAGCTGAATAATTTTGCCCTAACGATTAATTTCTGGTCGAGCTTCCAAATTTTTGATTTCTTTCAGCACGTCATATATGTGTGAACTGGTTTTAAAAACTTCTTCCCGTCAAAGACAAATATGGCCTAAATTTACGTTTTAATTTGACAAATACTAAATCTGATATTTTAAATCTGCGCTAGTAAAAACAGGCCCACAACACCACAACGCTATAGGTTAGCTCTTTCTTATACAGGGGTTGTAGACCAATTTTGCCTTTTTTAACAAGATTAGGCCTGCATGATTAGGCCTACATGATTAAAACTATACATATATTTTAAATTGCGCTCATTATATTACTATAATAGGCCTGCACGAGGGGGGCAATAAAAATGAAGTTTGAGAACCGCTGGGTGACAGGAAGCCGAGGAAAGAATTGAATTGAGAAGTTGCATGTGTGCCAAGGAATAGTCACCACCACTTTTACGGGGAAAGTTACGCCCATGGTAAGCGCCCTCAGTTCAGTTGCAGATATTGTTATAAATCTGCCCTATATGGGATGTAGATAAGCTGCTCGAGTACTTCACCCTGGGCCTATTGGACCAAACGGGCCCTTTAGCCGGACACAAAATGGCACCGGATGATGTCCGAAACGATGTCGACCACATTGTCTGTCTAGACTCTAGACGAAGTCAAGCTAATCCAGAGGCTATAGCCTACTCATAAAATAAAATATTCAGTCAAAATGATTGTAAAGAATAGTTTTCTTGGCGTTTAGCAAAACCAGCAGCTTTAGAGGCTTTTTTGAATGTAGGCTACAGGTCAACGTGGAATTGGAGATTACTGATTGCAAAGCGTCTGACACTAATTATGTGGATCCGCTCTGATGCCGTTCATCCACGATTCGACAAACAACGTTTGAAGTTGTCTCGCAATCTGCATCAGAATTAGAATTGACTTTTTCAAAATGAATACATCAGGCCCACATATGTTTTTTCCTAGCTTCCAATTCCAACTACCCCCGTAGTACTCGCTACCTCGCATCCCATGAACTCGGAAATTAACATTTCCAGTGCTTCTGGGAAACTAAAATGTTCTACTATGTGTATCCAGGCTTACAGTACATTTCCGCATTTGTTTCGTTTTTAAATTTATTTTGCACCTGAATATAAACAAAAACCACAAATTAAGGTTAATACTTCAGAAAAATTTTAATGAATAATTTTTATATTCATGTTAGAAATAAAGTAATTTACAAGAAAGGCTCAAGAAAGGCATGAAGAAACTGGAGATGTCTCTCTGTTGTGGATGATGTTATCTGGGTGGTTGGAGGTCTGGGGGAAGTCTGGGTGATTGGAGGTCTGGGGGAAGTCTGGGTGATTGGAGGCTGTATGGGGAAAGTCGGATGAACATACTGCAGGAGGGTTAATGAGTATCCATAACTTTAACAACAGTACAGTTGAAATAAGCCGAAAATCTACACATGCTGCTTTGTCTAGACACGCCGATATTCGATACCTAAAATGAAGTAGGCTAACCTTTCGCAATAATTTATCGTTCCTACTAAATCGCTCCTGAATAGACCTATTTGTGCATATAACTAAACAAGGAATTCGTTACATCATTCAATTGCATAAGATTAACAGAAGGTCTTTCGCTGTGGACAACGCAACCGGTGAAAACGATTGTACGCATAAAGACTTCAACGCTTAACTTTCAGTCGCCAGTGTCCGTCATTTCATTCAATGACGTCAAAAAGGCCTATAGACTAATTATAATAATTGCAATAGACCCGCACGAAACTCCTTTTGTTCTGTCACACAATGAAGGTCAACGTCATATCATGAAATCTGGCAAATTCGTGCAATTGTTCATCATACATCGAACTGGAATAAGCAAATGTTCGCAAAGGTCAAAAGAGTCATTAGCATCTCTTGTTAGACAGAAGATGATCGAGGAGGTGGAGGATAAACAGTTTGTCAGCGCAACAGATAGGCTACGTGTAAGTAATGCCACGATTATATTACATGGCACCAGCTGCTCTATATAAAGCACATGCATAAACGTCGCTCCAAGGCAATAGTATATCACTGTTAGCACACAATTTTATATACACATATGTACAGACAGACAGACAGACAGACAGACAGACAGACAGGCAGGCAGACATGCAGTCATACACATAGGCATATATTCAATGGATGTATTCAATGTCATATTGTAGAGACGAAAACGTTTGACAGATGCAAATCCTCTTCTAATACAAAGACGATGTCTTAAGGATGATGAGCGTAAATCACTCGTTTTGTCGTCCATGAGTCAATGAGTCATTATTAGGATCTTTGCTCTTCTGCCCTCCTCGTAATCGTCATGGTGATTGTGGCACGCGATCATCGATGGGTGGGTAGGGGCGCTGCACGGGGTCACGACCCCTAGACCGTCGCCTCTCCGTCCAGCTTATCGCTGATGATCTTGATGTCTATTGGTTCTGGGTTGACGTCGTACATTTCGTCAACGTCCTCTTCCTGACCGTAGACAGGTGAAG
Organism: Lumbricus terrestris; assembly: GCA_949752735.1. Lineage (NCBI taxonomy): Eukaryota > Metazoa > Annelida > Clitellata > Crassiclitellata > Lumbricidae > Lumbricus > Lumbricus terrestris. Next base: position 43,946 of record CATKHU010000302.1, read on the forward strand.
TGAAGAAATGCTTGAGGTTTCTCAGAGAGGCAGAGGCAGAGAAAACGAGTTCGTAGAGCAGAGCGCCGATGATGCCACCAATGATCGGACCGACCCAGTAGACCTACGAATCACACACACCCACGCAAACTCATATATAAGATTATAATATAATTATAACGTTTCTTAATTATCAGAAGAATTTATTTTTGCTACCCTGCCGACATTTACGTAGATGCCTGATCTTCCCCTCATCCTCCTTATCCCCTCCTCCACCTCCACCACCTTTTCCACCACCTTCTTCTCCACCTTCTCCTCCACCTTCTCCTCATCCTTCTCTTCTGGTGAAGCAACACGACAACAACGTTAGCTGGGAGCCTGATGCGCAGAAGGAGAAGGAGGAGGACAAGGGGGGAGGAGGAGGAGGAGGGCACGAGGTTTGTGTGCTGACAGAACGGTGTTGAGACGAGGAAAGCAAGGCAGATGCAGTGAAGACACCGAACAGAGAAGATCGAATGTGTAGCAACCATTAGAATCCTTGTGGGCATAACAAGCTTATGCTATCGAAGGAATAGAATGCAATATAGCATAAGCGAATCGGCAAAGAAACAGGTGGGAGAAAGGTGTAGACAAAACGAGTGACAACAAATTATGAAAAGTATCCGTGTTTCTCACATGCCTTCATCACTTCTGAGATGCTCTGTCCACCCACTTCATCTCTCTCTCTCTCTCTCTCTCTCTCTCTCTCTCTCTCTCTCTCTCTCTCTCTCTCTCTCTCTCTCTCTCTCTCCCCTCACACACATACACACTCACACACACACTCTCTCCTCTCTTATAATTACGGTGTTATTATACGGTAATCATAGGCCTAATCAAAGGTAGGCCTACAGCTCGACATGCAATATATGCCTATTATTATTATGATGGACATATTTAGCACAGAAAATTCATGGCAGCAATTAAGACAGATTGGTTACAGATATATCTATAATCCACACAGATCGAGCGAAGTACAGATGGATAGAGAGAGACACACAGACAGACAGAGAACGCAAGAGAGAAGTAAGGAGAGGTTGCTATTTATGAAAATTTACCCAGTGATCTTTCCATTTGTTGGTGATGACTGCTGGACCGAATGTTCTCGCTGGATTCATACTCGAACCGGTGTACCTTACCTACAAAATCGTAACCACCGCAAAGTTATAAATCGCTTCGCATCGTCCCATTTCATTGGGCGGGAGGCGGTTCACGGCCCAGGCCCGCCCGCCGCCGCCCGGTCACTCGTATACCCCGCAGTAGCCGATCGATCGAGTCGATCGTAACTCGGCCAAGTCGAGTCGATCCAAAAAATCGTCGACTCGATCGACTTGCAAAACCGATTCGATCGCTGTTTCATCGACTCCGCTACTCGACTTAGAAATATTTTATTTGCTATTTCTTGAAGTCTCAAAGTGACCTACATGATAATAATGACGTAATTCAGCTTTTGCACACAAGTGCAGCTAATGACTCTTTTGGCAGCTGGTGATTTCGTGTTAGTGGAACTGTGAAAGTTGACTATAGACGTATGTCTTCGATCTGAGTGGAATGAGTACAGGGACGGGTAAAAAAACTTGGAAGTGGGGGCCTAAATTTTTGGTATTGGGTCGTCCAATATTTTTCGTTGGTCTTCCGCCGAAAATATTATTTTAGTCTTTCGCCCAAAAAACTTCTAAAAACCCGTGGCAATCCGGTTATTTTAAATCTGATGACCGTTTAGTCACGTGCTACTTTCTCTCTCAGCTTCCTGTTCTCGTTGCTTTGATTTACATCTTCTTTAAACTTGACGCGGGAGGAGCCACGTCCTATGCAAATCTCTGAAAGTAGCATTACCGGATTGGCCCCTTTGATCCGCCCCCGAATGAGTATGATAAAAGATCTACTATAATAGGCCTGTTTATGGCCTACATGTAGATGTTAATTTTTAGAATATAAAACGGGACCTTTTGTGACATCACTTCGATTATTATACAGATCTTCCAGTACCTGGTATAGATGTTAATTTTGCGAATAAAACTGGGCCGTTTTGGCGCAAATTCGATTTTGTTACAATTCTACAATTAAACCAAGTTCACCGAGAAAACGAAATTAGGCCTGTTATAGCGTCATTGCGATTATGATACAGATCTACTATCATATTATTTCATTTTCATGATACAAAACTGGGGCTGTTTTAACGCAACATCGCTCTGATTAATTATGATAAAATCTATTATATGTTCGAGTTGAGAATATAAAACTAGGTCCATTGTGACGTCACTTCGATCATAATACTGACCTACTATTAAAGAAGTTCATTTTGAGAATAAACTATGCCTATTGTGACGTCACTTCGATTATTACACAGATCTACTGTAATAATTACTGATGTTCATTTTCAGAATCTAAAAGAAGGCCTATAATTGTGACGTCACAACGATTTCAGTGCAAATCTATTATTATATAAATTCACTGAGAATTCGAAATTTGCCTTATTATGACTTTACACAGATTATAACACAGATCTACTATCGTATAATTTCAATTTGAGATAATATAACTTCAGAGGCGAGCAAGAGACAAAACTAGGCCAAGTCGTCGAAGTCGATCGAGTCGATCGTCGGCCGAGCCAAGTCGATGTACATGTACATGTCACATGTCTTCTTATATTTCAAGTGGCTAACCACTTCCTAAACACTAGCTGTAAATACTGACAATTTCTTAATTCCTCCAACTTTTAATCCAATGTCACCATAGTTAATAGCCTATCGCACTTATTACCCCATGAGTTCAAGTCCCATCAAATGACCGGCATGACCAACACTTGACTTTAGCTACAAAGCAGTGTTTAATCTAGACGTCTCTGGGGGGAAAGTTCCCCCCCCGGATTGACATTTCCCCCCCCAGAAAAATTTGACGAAATGATATTGGTTTTTAGTTACTGCTTTCATCATTGTTTTACATGAAGTGTTATAATATATCGTGATATTATTTATTATTATACGATTATAATGACATTATTTTACTACTATAATATATGATACTATCATGTTAAGATGACACCTTAAAATGCAGCCATTGCAATGTGGAAATTCAAAAAGTTTCTAATGGGTCACTCAAAAAGTGCAGCTATTTTGTTAAGATGACACCTTAAAATGTTGTCATTGTAATGTGGAAATTCAAAAAGTTTCTAATGGGTCACTGAAACAGTACAGCTATTTTGTTAAGATGACCACTTAAAATGCTGCCATTGCAATGTGGAAATCCAAAGATTTTCGAATGGGTCACTGAAAAAGTACAGCTATTTTGTTAAGACAACACCTTAAAATGCCGCCATTGCAATGTGGAAATTCAAAAAGTTTCTGATGGGGAGGGGCGCATCCCCCTCCCCATACATCTCCCCTCCCAGTCTCGGTGCTACGCGCATCACGAGCGTCCTTCGGACGTTCAAATGTCTCTCCCCCCCCCAGAAACCCCAATTCTCCCTCCCCCAGAGGAGGGGGACTAGATTAAACACTGGTTACAAAGGTTAGCTGAAAAGTAGTTACCTAGTTTTCTAGTACACTCTAAAAGTAACTAACTACATGTAGGCTACTAGCCTAGTGAAGCTATTTAAAAAGTGTAGTTTAAAAAGCAGTTGTCGCTGAACAACTTCTAAAGAAGCCAGAACCACAATTATTGTTGCTTAGTTAATGAATAATTAATGAATTAATAGACGAACAAATGAACGAATAAAAAAAACCGCATCATTGAGAAATATAAGAAGACATGTGAAATGTGACATGTTCTGCAGTGTGATGACCAGTCGACCAATCAATAGATCAGAAAGACTAGAAGATTAGAGTATATTATAAGATTAGAATCGATCATTAGACTATGATGACGATGATGATGACGATGACGATGACGATGACGGTGGCGGTGGCGGTGACGGTGATGACGATGACGATGACGATGGTGGTGGTGATGGTGATGGTGATGATGATGATGATGATAACGTGTGTGTGAGAGAAAGAGAGAGAGAGAGTGAGAGAGAGAGAGAGTGAGAGAGAGAGAGAGAGAGAGAGAGAGAGAGAGAGAGAGAGAGAGAGAAGAGAGAGAGAGCAGTGCTTACAGCGAACAGGTGACAGACGGCCACAGCCAGTCCAATGGAGAGTGGGGTGGATCCATTGAGGTCGGCTCTTCTTCCATCAACCGAGGCAAAGACACAGAAGACGAGGATGAACGTGATGATGATCTCAACGCCACATCCTTGGCCAGGGGTTATCTTATCCCAGACGACTGTCAGACCAAACGTCTCGTTGCTGTTCGGCGGAGTCAGACCTACGAGAAATCAATAGATATAGAACAATGACTAAAAAATGACGGAACAAGCAAACTGTAACCTGGCTACACCATAACCTGAACAGTCATAGACAATGTTTCCGGACCCTTGGAAGCAGATAATTTTATAATTATTATTGCTTTTAATGCTCGTGACTTCAGAGGCTTTATGGCTGTTTGTGGAAGAATAATGAAAAGTAAGTTATCCAAACAGGGTGTTTCCATATGCCAGGTTGTGGCGTCCATTTGTGATGTTTATATACACCATATAACAAATTATATATGCTTTATGAATATATCGATAAGCAGCATATATATATATATGCTATATATATATATATATATATATAGAAATAATAATTATACCCTCGTACTATTTCATTTGTATTTTCTCTATCGTTTTCTGCATCAATTATTCGCCTCATTATTTGTTGTGAAAGCGTCATTTACAAATTAAGTTCTTTATACGTCTATTTTCAATAATTGCATTTCATTTGCCTACGTATAGTTAGAGCAGGGGACCATCATTCTTCACACTCGCCACCCCGACCCCCCCTCCCGCAGCACACTTAACCACTCCCGTATTCCACATCCCATTATTAAGGGGGGGTCACAGACGCAAGCCGTGTTGAAAATGATATATTTTCCTCTTTCTCCACCATAGGCTGGAGAAGCCTGCATGGACTAACCATATGCACGCGCGCACACACACACACACACACACACACACACACACACACACACTCTCTCTCTCTCTCTCTCTCTCTCTCTCTCTCTCTCTCTCTCTCTCTCTCTCTCTCTCTCTCTCTATAGCCTATCTATATATCTATCTCTCGCTCGCTCGCTCTGTTTCTATCTCTGTCTGTCTGTATCCATTGATATCTTAATTGCTCTTTAGAAGTTAATATATTACAATCACCATTCCTGGTTAATTTGTAATCTTCTTTGAAATCAATTACTACATACAATACATCTCTGGTGATCACTAGGCCTTCGCCCCTCCAAACTCTCACCCATTCTTCTGTCATGAAGACTCCGTATTAGGCAAATCGTCAATATTTTTCATCTGCTTGTGGTTCGCCTCATACTTTGTTTTTTTGCATACAGCTCTCTTATTGAATACCGCTAACGGAGCTGATTAGTCGGACCCAACAGTAGCCTACATGTACGTAACAGGTTTCTCACTTTCTTAGCGCCCTCGTGACCTGCAGAAAATGCGCTATAAGCTTAGATGTTGCGTGTCTTAATGCGTGAAGGCACATAGGCCTATATACGAAGACCTACAACGTTAGACAAGTGACCGGTAGCGTTGTTGATAGCCAATGGAAGCGGTATGCACTAAAACCCAGAATTAGTGGACCTACATTTTCATGTTGTCGACCTCGTTCGTTCAGAATTGACCTATAGTGCATGTTGAGGCCAGACACTATTTCACAATTATACGGTATCTATCTAGACACCATTGTTAATGGTTCACAGATATAAGGTCACAGCAAGGACCCTTTGGGGAAGGACGCACTTTTCAGCCATTAGGCCTACCAGACAAATGCCGGAATGTTCGTAGATTTTTCTGCCGCACTGTAGACAGAAGTGTCTGGTCTTGTTTCGAGTCGAACTAATTATTTGTCGGACGCTTTCGCTGACGATCGTTTGCGCTGCATTTGTTCTGAGCTGTTTATTCGACGACGACATGGATAATTAATTAGTGGATGATGTCGGATGGAAAAGATCTTCCACTTAACGGTTGAACCATCTGGAGGAGCTCGTCCATGAAAAAGAACGGCGCCCTTCACACGATTTTCTATTGCGCTATATTTAGTCTACTTCGATTGCACCACCACTATCACCGCCATCACCACGACCATCGCCACCACTACCACCGAGAGATGTTCAATCAATCTTTTTACTGAAGCAATTTTTTATGGAGAAGATTCGAGTATCAGAATGGCTTAATATTTATATATAGGGCGATAGTATTTAGAGCTTCTCGTGAAATGAGAGTACAGTAGGTCTAAAAATAAGAGGCTAATTAAAGAAATCGTGAAATCATATAGGCCATTAGACCTACTCGTAATTAACCAAACACTGCTCCCACGCCTCTTCCTCCTGAATTCCTCTCTTTTCCCGTCCCTCCTACGTCCTTTTCCGGTCACCATCACCTTCTTAAGGCTCCTCTATCCATCTTACCATTCGAAACTAAAGTCTCACATCTTTAGGCATACGCTAGTCTTATCCCGACTCACCTGATCTTCCGTCTTTCAACTTTCGACTTTTGCCAGAAGAAGTTTTTTTATTATGCGAATGTTGTACAACCTTGCATAAATGTTTTCTATTATTTATTTCCTCTGTAAACTACTGTGCGTTTGCTGGTGGTATATATTAAAGAATATTCTTACTTACTTACTTACTTACTTACTCATGATTGTGTTTTTGCTTTCTTTTCATAAGTCAGATTAATGGTTGTTAAGTTCTCTCTTCACGCAAACATAGTACATGTCCTTCCTGGTATTCCCACATTTTAAATAAGATTATATTAACAAATAACATTGATGATAATAAACGGTGGCGGCACCACCATGGCATGCACCATGCACCATAGGTCGTGGCGGGTCATTTGACGTTCTGCATATAATTTGACTCATGACCTTCGATCCTTATGACCTGCAAAAAATACTTCGCGAATTTTTTTCACATAATTATCCTTCACATTTAATTGCTTCGACCGTTTGAATAACTCCCATGACCCTGGCTCGACCTGCTGAAATTTTTGTAAGGATGGCATTGCCACTGATAATAAATAACTTTTTTTTCAAATATCGCATGGCTTCACTTTCGTTTAGAAGTAGGCTGTGATTATATATCTGCTGAAGTGGCTGAGAATAATTGGATTTTGGAACTAGTGACAGAATGTGATTCACTTTGAGTCAATCTGCGTTAAGTGATTAGAGACTTTATTATAATTATTAATGAAGTATAGGCGACAGATAAGTGATGACGTAAACGCTGTCTAAAATAACATTTGGAATAACCTTTGAACTTCAAATAGCCTATAGTCTATTATAAATGCAATCTATACTGATAAAGTGAGTCGAAATAATTATAGCTAACGATACTCAAATGCTCAGATCTGCTCCTAAAGATCATCAACATCGCTGCCATTAATTTCTATGATCTGCTTCGAAATACGTTCTTTATCCTGCAGAGTACTATGTTGACCGAAAAGCTGTTCTCATATTTTGCTTAGAAGCAGATCCGTTCGCTGCCACATTCGTGATATCCGTCGGATTAGACAATCCATTCCTTTGAATTCCTTCTGACTTTTCATAAGCAATTACTTCATAGTCTCCAAAATCTATACACTTTTCCAGCGCGATCATAAAAATTTCGAAATGCAGGCACATAGACTATCATCAATGACGCGAGTGCACTCAAGGCAGAACTCTGCGCCGATTTCATAGTCTCGGCGACGGCGGCGCAGCCGGCGCATTGCTCTGACTCAAGGTATCGTTGAGCAGCAGAGGTCGCGAAGATTGGCCTAAGCGAGACTAATTAGGACTGCCAGGCCAAAGCGATGATCCGCTGCTGGTGGAGAGGGTGCCAGTGTAGCACGTACAGCATGATCAACGTGGAAGATGAGTCAGCAGAGGTGTGCATGCAGCACAAAGCAGGACCTGATCCGGGCGACTCAACCGCCAAGCTGCTGCAGGGAGACCAACATAGAGTAAGCATTACAGCAGTGATGATCAAGTGGATTAGTGACATTGCAATGGCGTCTGCGTGGAGTGAGAGATCGAGCAGCAAGAGCGGAACTGACGCAAACTATAGTTGAATGAATTGCGGCAGATGCGGTGAACGCCGGTGAATATGGGGAACGAATTAAGGTCAGCTCTTTGGCCGAGCCCATCTCAGAGGTCCCGCCCAAGCAAAGGGAAAGATCAAATGAGAGGAGGGGGCTAACTCAGCAGCAATGTGTAGACTAGGTCCAGTTTCGCAAGTTTATCTTTTGACTGACGTCTTTAGCATTATGATGGTGGACCAGGTCAGACAAAATTTTATACGAATTAGGAACAACATGTCCAACTGTTTTCTGGACTCTATAACTTAAGTCACCGCAATTCGATCAGTTTAACCTCTTCACCTTTTTCCGAACGACGATGACCTTCGAGTAAGATTTCGTTTCAGCACAGTGCTTTAAGTTGCGATGCATCCGCAATTACAATTAGGGCCTATTTCAGTTTTATAATTATTATTGTGATTATTATTATTATTTATTACTATTTCTTTTATTATTATTATTATTATTTTTATTATTACTTTTATTAATATTAAAGTAATATTAAAAAACTATTCGAAGATCCATGAAATGACCTATCAGGATTAAAAGTATTATGCCTTGTTAGGCCTACGTTGCTGTTTTTGCTGCACTGTTGTTACTAGCAGTTGTGACTAATCTGCGTAAGGCATATGCATGAGCAGATACATACAAGCATTTGACGTTGGAATATAATGATATTATAACCTCGTTTTCGTTGATCTCTGACTAAACATGATCTGACAAATATTGAATTGAAGATGTGTGACATATTCAAGTCTAACCTTTGAGAATTCCGCATCCGACAATTGCTCCTGCGCATTGACTGACGATGTAGAGGAAAGCTCTGACGATCGTGATTCTCCTGGCAACGAGGAATCCGAAGGTGACGGCTGGGTTGATGTGACCACCGCTCACGTGACCGAAGCTCCAGATCATCGTGGCTACGGCCAGACCAAATGCAAGTGCGATGGGGAGCACCGTCGGGTCCTCGAGGTCGCTCCAGGCGCCACCGACGCAGGCGCCGCATCCGATGAAGACAAGAACCAGCGTACCAAGGAACTCTGCCACCATTGCCCGCCAGACGGGCCAACTCCTCAGCTCCTCGAAGTTGTCTCTGATCGATTCCATGGTTTTGCTGTTGCCTCCTAGAAGAGGTTTCGTCGTAGGGTCAGCCTTCTTCCTTTTGCTGTGATTGTCAGCCTTCTTCTTGCTGCGGAGATTCTTCTCTGGCATAGGATACTGCTGGTGTTCTGTCTCTTGCGACCAATTCCTTACAACAAGAGCAACAGGGACATCGATGGCTTGACTTCGTATCTGCGCGAAGTGGGGCCAGCAGACGGCTTTTAAAAGGCCCAGAGACACCGCGTCCACTCCCAATGTTTTCACCCTTCTGCCACATTATTTATTTGTTTGCCATCTTCTTTCGTCATAAATATAGGCCCCTGTTGTATAGAAACCCGTAAATAGGTATTGTATAGATCTACATGCACACATAATGCCTTAATATTCTTATACACATAGGCATGCATCTAAATATACGGGGCTATTGCATACACACAGTGCCTAAAATCAGGAACCCTTCCATGGTTGAAGTAACTACATTATTAACGCAGTTTTTTTAAAATCTCAATACAACAGTTGTAATACTATTTTTGCTAAACAACATACGTTTAGTTTCTGTGAATTTGTCAGATTGGAAAGTGATTTAAATTCTTAATTCGGCAATGATTCAAAATCTTCTTTTTTTCTTTCAACATTCTGACTAACTCCCCAATCTAAGCAGAACTTTAAATTACATTAAAACGATATTTTGCAAGAAAAATAAATGTGATAAAATTGGTTCATGATATCCTATGACAAATTAAAATAACCTTATTTAAATATCGAACCAATTACATTCAAGACAGGGACTTATTAAAATGGCATATGCATTTTCTTTTCAAGCACGGTGTAACTATCAAATACACATATACATACACATTATATATAAAGGTCCTATATATCATGCTATATATTATACATAATATAATAAATGGTTTATATATAGGCCCTATATATATATATATTATATGTATGCGCGTGTGTGCCAGATATGAATGACGTAACTCCTGTGCACAGAGAATGCGGCCAAAATATTGACGACATAGTGTATAATATATAACTATCTGACATATTAACATCATTTCGGCTAGTTAGCGCAGAGAGCGCCTCTGAGTAGGTTTCTTGAAGAGGCGCTATATAAATACTTGAAATAAATAAATAAAATAAATAAACTATTATGTATATTATATTATATTGTAATATATATATAGCACATATATGTAATTATATACAAGCAGGGTATGTGACCGTAAATGGTACTAGGGAACGGGCGCTAACCCTATCATCTGCCTTCTGGTTCCTTAACGTAATCGCCACTAAAGTGAAATCGCCGGAAACAGCTTATTCACAGGCGCTCAATCAAGGTAAGGTAGATAGCAGGGGTGGGGGTCAAGATCAGGAGAGTCAGGCAGACGGTTAGTGAGACGGCTTGAGTGGATGATGCTTAGAGTTGGGACGGCGTGGGGTTTATGGAGAAAGTGGAGGAATGAGGATATGAGGATCTGTGATATAAAGCAATGTTTTCCTTTTCGAGTGAAAGACATATCTGCAATGCATCATGGGTTGATAACATAAACGCTGTTCTGCTGTCTCGAAGACGACTCCGCTTCAGACCACGTGACTCCGACACCGACAACGAAAAGATAATCTAGGCATCAATTTGATAGTTATATATATATATATATATATATATATATATGACAAACGGATGAACTGAAAAAAGAGAGGACAAGATATACAACTGTAACATATTCTATCTGGCATATATAACAGTTTGCCTGGTATATATTATATTCAACGATATCCAAAGGCACTTTGCTTGGTTCATCAGACTTATGAATATTATATATATAATTATATATATGATGTAGGCCCTATACAGCTATATATATATATTTAATAGGGACATATATATAATATATATATAAAGTACAGTAAGATGTAGTCTATCCTGTTCTAAATGACTGTGATGAATAAAGCGAAACAAATGAAAATAAGTGCATATGTATTGCATGCCACGCTGGATGGGTGTAATGGATTTCACGGCGGATCTGATGGATCAGTCTTCTAAAAGGCATGAAAGGTGGGCTGACCAATCAGTGGCCGCCACCGATGCTGATTGTTCATTGGTTGCTTGATGTTATTCAGGTTGAATGTGTGACGTCTGAGTTGAGTGAGAAGTTAGCGACGTCGTTTTGTTGTCGTTATAATAAATCAGACGACGAGAGTCTTGTCTGCTCTCGAAGTCGGTGGCTTCAACTGGGCCACAGCTGCAGAGATGATTTATATGCGTTTAGACACCTAAGACATGGCTAACAAAACTGTCTCGTTTAGCAACAAACATGTCTGCGATTGCCAAGCATGAGCATTTTTGTCTGTGTGTGTGTGTGTGTGTGTGTGTGTGTGTTTGAGCGACAGACAGAGACAGGCAGACAGACAGACAGACAGACAGAAGGATGGGAAAGAGATAGATGGATCATGGATGGATCGGTATTTAGATAGATCGATAGATAGATAAATAAATAGATGTACAGGGTGGCTCAATAAAAAATGTCCCACCGGATAAAATGCAATATCTTCGCAACCGATTGACATTTTTCTGCCAAAATTTCCCAATTTGCAGGGGAATAAATTTACAGCAATCCATGATAGCTTTACCTGAAACTTTTCATTGTTGCAAAAGTTATAGCTGTCTAAACTTTCAATTTCGTTTTTTCGAATTTCCGCGAAAAAATTAAAGTCACTTGTAGATTTCCATGTCAAATAATATCACTTTTACTACGACCTCAGAATTCCTTTTTACAATTTATCGTGAAGTATGATGGGAGTGTCCACTGCCTGCTTGAACACGAGCTTGAATTATTTTTGTGAAGCTCAGTATGGCCTTGTTGATAGGGTCCTACGGAAATTTGTGCCACATTAGCAGCATGATATCCTTCAACTCGCCAATGTTCTCCAAAATGGGATGAAATGTCTTGCAGCGTTCCAGCGTAGCTCCCCTAACGTGATAATCAAGAGGGTTAAGGTCTGGCGAGTTTGTTGATCATTCATCTTTGCCAATAAATTTGCTGCAGTTGATGGCAATAAGGTGGTGTCATCATAATCAACCATGCCGTGCGAGCAAGCATGCAGGAAAACAAAACCAGATGCTAGAACATACCTGCAGTCTTCAATGAGTCTGGGTAAGAGAGTTCAGCGATAAGTTTGACATTTAACCTACTGGATATGATCAAGCGCAGTCTATCCTTGCAACCGTAACACACGCCAGCAGATCTGATACCGAAACCATGACGTGCTTTGCAAACTTGACCCTTTCGACTACCAAGCGAATTTTGTGAACATCGCGCTTTTTATCCCGTCAGATCAAATGACCACTTCCTGCCTCTCTTCCGACATCTTACCTCCGTTACATAAACACGTTTGCAGATAGCCTTCATTGTGCCCAGGCTCCACTTTTCGCTGGGTATGTCGCTATGATCAGGCGATATCCCAGTTCACGCAACGTCCGAATACCCATTTTATCATCCGCAGAAACTTTGCACATGACGTTCAGTAACTGTTTCCCAAATTGAGACCTTAATATATAAAATATCACCAAATAGTAACAGCTTGCTTCATAAACAGCATCTTTACAGTTCCTAGTGAGGTCGTCAAACATCAATATCATTTTGTTTATTGTAATTTGCCAAAAAATCTTACGGAAATCACATGTATTATATCGGAATTCTGCGGAAATTTGCAAAAATGGAAAAATATTTTTAAAAAGCTATAACTTCTGAAGTAATGCAAATTAATTATTGAGATTTTCAGAGATTGTTGCAAAATCTTTCCTCTATTAATCCTGCTATTTTCATAGAACAATCTCGATTGGTTGCGGAGAAATTGCATTTTTGCTGGTGGGACATTTTTTATTGAGCCACCCTGTATGAATGGATGGACAGATGGATAGATAAATAAACAGATAGATAGGTACATGTAGGTAGGTAGATATGTAGGTAGGTAAGCAGGTAAGTAGGTAGGTAGGTGGGTAGGTAAGTAGGTAGGTAGGTAGGTAGGTAGGTAGGTAGGTAGGTAGGTAGGTAGGTAGATAGGTAGGTAGGTAGATAGGTAGGTAGGTAAGCAGGTAAGTAGGTAGGTAGGTGGGTAGGTAGGTAGGTAGGTAGGTAGGTAGGTAGGTAGGTAGGTAGGTAGGTAGGTAGGTAGGTAGGTAGGTAGGTAGGTAGGTAGGTAGGTAGGTAGGTAGGTAGGTAGGTAGGTAGGTAGGTAGGTAGGTAGGTAGGTAGGTAGGTAGGTAGGTAGGTAGGTAGTAGAGAGCACATA
>CATKHU010000302.1:62500-79613 GCA_949752735.1 Lumbricus terrestris
ATATATGTATGTATGTATGTATGAATGTATGTATGTATGTATGTATGTATGTATGTATGTATGTATGTATGTATGTATGTATGTATGTATGTATGTATGTATGGATGTATGTATGTGTGTATATATGTATTTATGTATGTATGCATGTGTGTATGTATGTATATGTGCATGTATTTATGCATGTATGCATGTATATATATATATGTATTTGTATATGTGAATGTATGTATGTATATGTGCATGTATGTATGTATGTATGTATGTATGTATGTATGTATGTATTTATGTATGGATGTATGTATGTGTGTATATATGTATTTATGTATGTATGCATGTGTGTATGTATGTATATGTGCATGTATTTATGCATGTATGCATGTATATATATGTATATGTATATGTGAATGTATGTATGTATATGTGCATGTATGTATGTGTGTATGTATATGTATGTATGTATGTATGTATGTATGTATGTATGCATGTATGTATGTATGTATGTATGTATGCATGCATGTATGTAAGTATGCATGCATGTATGTATACTGACACTGTATGCATGTATGAAAATGTATATACATACATAGATACATACTCATGGAAACATGCATCGTATGCATGCATTTATATGTGTATGTGTTATTGTGTAATGTGTATGCATACATGCATGCATGAATGAATATACACATTTGCCGGTCTTCAAGCCGTCATCCGCATGTCGAATTCAGCTTAATCCTCTCTTCGTCCACTAAAATCACGTGACATACAGCAGGCATGATCACTGATCACCTTGTCCCTCTAGCAACGACTACCTTTACCACAACTCTCGCTTTTGCTTTCTTTGGTCCCAACTCCCAATGGCGCAACCAGGCGTCGCTGGGGGGTGCTTGAGCACCCCAGGGCTAAAAAGGTGACCCACGCAATTTTTCCAAATCCGAATAGTTTTTGTGGGGTGACTGGGTGAGGTTGGGGGGGGGATAGGGGTCTTTTGCTCTTTCAGTATTTCAGATTACACAATCAAGCAAGTTCCTTCACTCTTATGCATCTTAGTCAAATTCGTGATTCATAAGCACTAGATTTCAGTGTTTAGCTGGTCTACCTGAGTTTGTCTGGGTCTCGAGAATTTGCCTATGAATTACAGGTGCTTGTGATATGCCTATGCCTTTACATTACAGTGTCTCGCCAATTTATTGATAATAATTATGTTACGACATAATTGATAGGCCTAATGCCGTGTGTGCTATTTTATTAGGGCCTAGTTAAGAATTGTTTCCTTCAAATTAGTATTATAATAATATATGGCTATTCAGCTTTGTTTGATCTAGTTATTTCCAGCGAAGAAAGCGCCAGAAACGAAAATTTTCCCTCAGAAAATTTGACAAAATGATAGTTTTAGTTGTTGTTTATTACATAAACTGCCATATTATACCATGATCTTATTTCCTACTATATAATTATAATTGTATTATTTATTATTATAATTATGATGCTATCGTATGATATTATAATGGGCATAACTTGCTGTCATGGGCGGATATTTAGGGCGATAGAGGAGACATAAGTAGGACCTAATTGTGAGGCAACACTCTGAAGTTTTAAATCCCAAAGTTCGTGGTAAGGAGGGCGGAGATACCTGTATGTCATAAATAGTTCATAAATATTATTTAAAAATTTTGCAGTGTCATCCGCTGTTTATTCATATATATATATATATATATATATATATATATATATATATATATATATATACATATATATAATGAACACTTTTGTTAAGACGACAGCCTAAAATGCTGTCATTACAGTGTGTGTAAATTTAAAAAAATCTTAAACGATGGGAGGAGACATTTATTGAAATATTATATCACGTCTCTGAGCACTAAAATCATGAGTCATTTTGTAAAAATGACAGCTTTAAAAGTTACGGTGCACTGTGCAAATGCACAACTTTTAAGTAATTGTGAGGCAACGCTCGGAAATTTTAAACTAATTAATCTATGACTATCAGCATTGAAAATGAGCAATTTTAGTAAGACGACAGCTTAAAACCTACCATTACAGTATGGAAATAAAAAATTAAACAATGGGGTGGGGCATTGAAGTCTTACACAATGTCTTTCAGCAATGAAATCATGATACATTTCGTGAAAATGACAGCCTAAAATGATGCCACTGGGGAAATAAAAAATTCTATTTTGGGGAGGAGACTCATCCCCTTCCCAAACTCCTTCCCTGCTAGGCCTACATGCATGTTGAAATATGAAATCACTCTTTTTTTTATTAGCACTGAAGTAATAGAGTTATTTTGCTAAGTTGACATCTTAAAATGGTACCAAAATAAACGTGGAAACTCAGAATTTTTATAATTGTGAGTAGCCTATATTCATTGAAGTTTAGACTACTCTTATCAGCACTGAAATAGTATAGCTATTTTGCTATAGATGGCAGCTTAAAATGCTGCCATTGCAGTGTGGACATTAGAAAATTTCTTATGTGGAGGGGCACATTTCCTACCAAAGTCCCTGCCCTTTTCCGTCAGATGCTTGCTTTTCCCTAGAAACCTTGATTCCCAGAGAAGGGAATATATATAAAACACTGGTTATTGGGGGAAGGGCTAGATCAAATACCGGTTATTAATTCTGCCACTCACGCGCTATAGGCCTAAGACTCTTTGTCTTTTCAAAGAAATGTGAAAGGACATTTTTGAAGTCTTAAACCATGTTTTTCAGAAGTTTTCATGACTTTATCACTCATAAATACAGCTGGCAAGCAAGGGTCTGAAACGTGCTCTAGCTGATGCCAAAAGTAAAAAATACGTTGGTTTCTATAGGACTCCGCCCCAGACTTCGCTGGGGGAACTTATAACGCTCCCCCAGACCTCTAGTCGGAATTTGCGTCGTTCCTTCGGCACTCGCTGCTTCGCACCTTCGGCGCATACAATAATAATTCTGCAGATGAGCACCCCCCAGGAAAATGTTCTGGTTGCGCCCCTGTTTGGTCCTGGACTTTTAAATCAGCTCTCTCCCTATTAACAAGTTTTTTGTGATTATTTGTTAACTGCAGTAATATCTCAAGTTTTCATCTTTTAAATTTCGCTGTCTCAAAACCACTTTAATGCCGTGTGTCTTAGCCCTGTCAGCGCCTCTGGTTGGTGTGCACTGTGGGAAGCGCGTTATAAATTCATAGATTTAAAAAACATAATATGGATAAAATAGAGGATAGGCTACAGCGTGCACCGCGGGATGAGCTGCACGTCTGGTCGTGTGGCTGTGTGTTAGATCTAAAACCAAACTGGTTCTGATGGTTAGTGTTGGTCGACTGCGAATACTTTTCTTTTAGTCTTTCGACAAGTCTTGACTAGTTTCACCTCCGTCTGACGATAGGATCCAGTTTTGATCCGGTTACACCAGTGGTTCCCAACCTTTTTTGACTGTCGGGCCACTTTTTCTAAGTTGGAGGACACGAGGGCCACTTTTTCTTAGTTGAAGGACATTAGGGGGCCACAATTTCCCACAAGGCTAAAATTTAATTAACTAAAGGCGTATAAAATTGTTATAATTGAATCAAAATAGAAGGTTTGATGCGATTTATTAACGTCCAAATACAATAATTTGTAATAGAAAAGAATTACATATTCCATATGTCCAAATTGTCAATTTTAACATATATTTTTCTTAATTCATTGAGATGCTGCGGGCCATTTAGGTAGGCCAGGCGGGCCACTTTTGGCCCGCGGGCCACGGGTTGGGAACCGCTGGGTTACACGTTCTTCTCCTTCTGAGTTTTGTTGGTTCTGCAGTCATCACATAATGTAGGATCGACCTATTTTGATGAGGACGAACCTATAAGCTGCCCTCTTAAATAACCGAAGCGAGTGATAACAACTATTCATCCTTTATAGACCCAACCAGTTACATTAATAATAATCAAGGTACTTCGTATAGCGCCGTTATATATCTCATATACTTAAATACCTGCTAAAAGTGTTGCACGCATGACTATGTAAGTGATCTATCAGGACAGTTAACGTCATGAGACGATAACATGTTATTCATTTGTAAGGAGAGAGAACCGAGAATGGCAAAGAGAGAATCTTCTGAATGCCATAAATAACTGTGGCCTATACTCTAAAGTTGTTTTGTGTTTTCGGCGGCCATTGTTTTTTTTATCCCACAACTGCAGTATATCAAGGCAAGCGCGGCAGTCGCGGTAAAAAAAGTGTCTGTGTGGTCTCTATCATTCAGGCAGATTGGCCAACTGAGGAAGGAAGGGAGGGCAGAGGGGGATTGGTCGGACCACGTTTATTTCATACATTCATCTAATTTTGTCATTTTATATAATGGTCTCATTTACTTCTGTCGGACAGAGAACATATATATATATATATATATATATATATATATATATATATATATACTAGCTGGGGTACCCAGCGTTGCACGGGAAATTTCGATTTTTCGTCCCCAAACCCAGCTCCACCCGCCCTTGTGGGGCGGTTTCGCCGCCCATTTGGGGTTTGTAAATGGTTATTTATGCCCCTCTGCTTGGAAGGTCTTCCCCAATTCTGCTGGTTAAACTCATGTTGCATGGGACTCCTCTTAGTGTATGTACTCCTTGGCCTAAGGCATTTATCTTTCCCAGGGCGGTTGCGCTGTGTAGCGAGGGCTCGAGTTCCATGCTAAGCCTTGGTGAAAAATGACGTCAAATGACGTCAAAAGCAACGTGCATTTGTTATAGCACAACGATTCAAATTATGGCGTCGCAACTGCAGCGATCGCGTAAATGACACGGCGAAAATTAAAATGTTTAATATCTCTAGTTCTAAAGTGAATAAGGAGGTGAAAATAGCGCGCCTGAGTAAGTTGAGTGAAAGTCTTTTTATGTAGAATGTTTAAGGTGAGTAGCTGCAAAACTGTGAGCGTGCATAACTGACAAAGTCAGCCACATCCTTTCTTATAGATATAGATCATAGGCATATATATATATATATATATATATATATATATATATATATATATACGAATGCATGAAAGTTTGACTGAGACAAGAGCAATCGACGCTCTGTCTGTCTGTCTGTCTGTCTGTTTGCATGTGTTTGTATGTCTCGGTGTCTGTTCTATGTCTGTCTTTGTCTATCTGCCTCTCTGCGTATCTGCCTGTCGATGTTCTCTTTAGCCGTGGTTTGGTTTCTGGAGCGCTTCTAAGTAGATTTGTACCATTATAGGAGCGCCAAATAAATCTGTGAAATGAATGAATTAATGAACATATAATTCCTGTTGTTTCTTGTGGTTACTGCATTGTCAACACCCAATTGACCTTCAAAGTTTTCTCCCGTTTTTTCCCTTGTGTTCAGTAGCGTAGCCTATCCCTAGCCTAGTCACTGTGTTTCGTTATCTAAAGCTAGGGTATAAATCTCTAAAGTTCTTAACTTGTTCAATTACAACAAAGCTCTGTTTCTTGTATTTTCTTCTTCTTTCTTTCATAACACACGCAGATAACACAACAATAGATCAACGACGACAAACGCTTGAAATCTACGACAGCAACGCAACTATTATTATCTAACTCCACTGTTCTCTAAAACGTCTTCTACACTCTCTCTACTATCAACGCCTTCTTCTACAACTTCTATCTCTGTCTGGGCGTACACTCTTCCCCTGGCCGCTCTGTCCTTCTCTCTGTCTCTCTCCGTGTATCTGTCCGTCTGTCTGTCTCTCTCTCTCTCTCTCTCGCGCTCTCCGGCGACGGTCGGCCGAGCCGCGTTAACTTTCCCGCCAGTCTGGCACCTGCAGGCCTAACTGTCTAGACGCTGACCTTGAGCTGGTCTAGTCGTACGCCTAAACATCAACGGACTAAATAGACTATACAACAGTAGCTCACATTACCTCCTTCCTTTCTTTTAAAGAGAGCTAATTATCTATAAAAATTAGCGAACGTATCTTAACTAAACAATGCAAATAGTCCATAACATAATACATCATAAAATATCTTACACTACAATCTAGACAGACAATCAGCTACTACATTCAATTTACCTTTCTTATAGTTCAACAGAATGTCAAAATTTTGTAATGATAAAGACCATCTGACTAATTTAGCAGATTTCGACATTGATTCAGTCAAATAAACTAAAGGGTTATGGTCCGTAAACACATTGATTTTAGAACCAATAAGAATTTCTTTCAACTTGTTTAAAGCCCATATGATCGCATAGGCTTCCTTCTCAATCGTCGCCCACCTCCTCTGAGTATCTGTCAGCTTCTGACTGATAAATGAAACGGGACGTTCTATCCCTTCCTCGTCCACCTGAGATAGGACCGCTCCCACAGCAAAATCACTGCTATCACAGTACAAATTAAATGGTTTCCCAACCTCAAACATATATAGAATCACATTTGATAAGACAATCTGCTTAAGGGAATCAAAGGCTTTCTGATGTGCATCAGTCCAAACAATGTTATCAGGTACTTTCTTGCTGGTTAAGTCTGTCAATGGTTTAGCAATTTCAGCAAAATTACAAATAAACTGTCTGTAAAATCCAAAAAATCCTAAGACTTGCTTCACTTCCTTCCTAGTTTCAGGTTTCTTCAAATTAATTAAACTGTCAACCCTGTCTGGATTCATCATCTTCTTCCCTGATCCTATGAGGTGACCGATGAACTTCACCTCACTCTTACCAAACACACATTTCTTCAAGTTCAAGGTTACATTATGCAGTCTTATTTGTTTCAAAAATAATTCCAAATGTTTCAAATGAATGTCCCAATCATTAGAATGCACTGCAATGTCATCAACATAAGGTTCAGTAAAATCATGGATCGGTTGCAAAATCATATTTATCGCTTTTACAAAAGTCCGTCCAGAGTTAATCATTCCAAAAGGAACACATGTAAATTCATACAGTCCATTATGTGTAACGAACGCAGTCTTCCATTGGTCACTCTTTTTCACAGGACAAGTCCAATATGCACTGCGACAGTCCAGAACAGAAATGAACTTGGATTTTCCAACTTTGCTCAAGACATCGTTGACGATTGGCATAGGATATCGACAATTTTCAGTAAAAGAGTTAATGTACCTGTAGTCACAAGCCAATCTCAAGGATCCATTCTTCTTTTTGACGATGACAAGTGGACTTGCCATTCTGCTTGACGATGGTTGAATGATGTTTTCTTTCAGCATCTCTTGTATTTGTTTTTCCACTTCTGCTCGGTATATTAATGGTATTCGATATGCCATGAATTCTTTTTCGCGAAAATCTGGTCTCAGCACCACTTCGTGTTCTACCAATGTACATAATCCAGGTTTGTCTGAGAATCTGTCAGCATATCGATTCAGTACATCCAGTAATTGTTTCTGCTGTTCGCTGGTCAGATGTCCAATTTGTTCGTAATCCAATTGAAGTGACTTCTGTTTTGTCTCTGAATAGTCTTCCTTCAGCGGTATTTCTACCACTGATCCAAATTCGTCATCCTCTTCCACGATCAGACCACAAGACAATGTTCTCGTGATGAACTTCCTCATCTTGTTAGCATGAATAATCCGTCGACCGTTTTCGTTCATGTCCACCAGATACGAATATTTGGATCTTCTTTGCAGGACCTTGCATGGACCATGCCATCGTGAGATCAATTTATTGGTTGACGTAGGATACAGCACGATGACGTTCTCTCCTGGCTCGAATTCTTTATCTTTTGCTCTTTTGTTGTATTGACTGGCGTACTGTTTTTGCTTTTCTCCAGCACAGCTCTCAGCGAATGTCAAGGCCTTTTCCATGTCTGCTCTTAAATTTTTCAGGTATTTTGCCGGTTGTACTCCAATGTTCGGCGGTAGATTTATTTCTTTGGTCCAGCTTTCTTTAAGGATGGTGAGTGGTCCTCTCGGCAACTTTCCATAGACCAGCAAATACGGTGCCACTCCTGTAGTTGCGTTAGGCACTTCTCTCAATGCCCATACTGTAAATGGAATAATTTTATGCCACTGTCTCGGATTTTCCACAACGACATGATGAATCATTTTCTTGAACGTTTGATTCCATCTCTCCACCAATCCTGCCGCTTCTGGATGTCCTGGCGAATCGAATCGAGGACAACACCCCATCAGTTTCAGAAATTCTCTTGTTAGACTGGCTGTAAAATTCGTCCCTCTGTCGCTCGTGATCACTGACGGAACTCCCACATCCATGAACAGCTTCATCAAAGCTTCGCATACAGCTTTAGCGGTCAATGACTTCATCAAGAATATTGTCGGCCATCTCGTACATGAGTCCACGATGCACAAACAATACTTATGCCCTGCTGCTGAAGTCGGTTCGATCGGTCCTACGACGTCCATGGTCATTCTTCTGAACGGCACATCCTCTCTTGGTATTGGTGTAATCGGCACTCGATCCATCACCAAACTTCGTGCTTTCAGCTGACACTTCTCACAGGACTTGCAGAACTTCACCACATCTCTACGCATCCTTGGCCACACAAAGGACAACTTGATACGTTCCCTTGTCTTCTCTTCTCCCAAGTGTCCGCCAAATACTGATTCATGTGCTAATTCCATCACCTGAATTCTTCTTTCCTTCGGCAACACCAACTGATACACCAACTGGTCCAACATTTGATGCTTCTTGTACATCAACCCATTCACCACACTAAACTCTGATCCTTTGTCTTCAGCTATCTTCCACCACGACCTCAGTGACTCGTCATTTCTCTGCTGCTCTTCAAATTTCATTGCGTCTGCCAATTGTCTTTCATCACTCGTATTCTCGGCAAACAAATCCCTCATACTCGTGTCCATTTCACCATCACTTCCAGAATCATCATAATCATTATCACGTTCACATGCACCCATCTCTTCTTCAATTTCATTGTTTCCGGATGTTATTCCTTCTTCTTCTTGAATGCTTTGTTCATCATCGCTTTCTGTATCCTCATCTAGCAAACTTTCATTTGACTTTTCCTCTTCTCCTTCTTCCACTTCATTTCTCCGACTCTGTGCTCTTGTAGTCACATTCGCTTGCAATTCTCCTTGTAATACATTCACTGGTGGAACCTCTTTCAGTTCTGCGATTATCTCCGGATGCAGCAAGAACTTCTCTTTGTTATCTTTGCACAAGACTGCCGGAATGCTGGCACACACTAAGGTTAAATATGGCGCGATATTTACTCCCTTGTCTTTCAAATCTCCTCCTTCGTTATGACAACTCATCCGTACTTCGATTTTCACCAACTTAGCTGGAATGGGTTCTCCAGCCACACATTGCAAATGTACTCGGCCAATTTCTTCCACTGTCGCTCCTTTCAATAATTCCTCATTGATTACTGGAATCTCAGTACCAGAGTCGATCAGCGCTCTGACTTGCACGGGATGACAACTGTCATCATTTCCACGTATCTCTACATTGACATGCTGTAGTAAAGACTTCTTCGTACGTTGACACTCATCTTTGCTTTCTGTTTCTCGACCAGTATCTTTAATTGGCGCAGAATTTACTATTTCTCTCTGTATAGCAAATTGAGGCGTGCACTTCATCACTGACTTCACTTCCGTTTCGCGGTTGTCTTGTTCTTCATACTGATTCGGTGCATTCCTTACTTGTATCTGATTTACTCTAAGATTTTCTGCACTTCGAGTAAATCTATTTCTCAGATTTGTCGTTCTTGGGGGTGCTTTGCAATCTTTTATCAGATGTCGGTCTGACTGACAATTATGGCAACGTTTCTTCACAATCCCTCTCTGTTCAGTGTTCTCCCGCCTGTAATTGTACGCTGTATTGTTTTCTCTTTGGCGTCCCATCACTGGAATTCGACTGTACATTTGTCTGTCACCCGTTGCTTCTCTTCTATCTTGACCAAACTGTCTTCCATGAGCACCATCATTCCTTGCTTCGTTATTTCTGGCTTGGTTTCCTGTTTCTTTGTTATTACTATTCCACCTGGGTTGCTTCGAACTATTACCCCATGCTTCATATCTCGGTTTGTCTTGAAACATTAGACCAATTCGATTGTTCACGTGCACGTCTGCGAGTTCTGCAACATTACTGGCTTCCAAGCATTCAGTACCCTCCTTTGATAGTACAAACTGTAGTGGACCCGGTGGTAGACATTCTTTCAATTTATCCGCCACCAATAGATCAAATAACTTCTCGTAGCTTTTGCCCACTCGCCTACTTCTGACATAATAGTTCAACAGATTCTTTAATCTTGCAGTAAACATCGTGTATGTTTCTTCTGCCGTTTTCCTCGCATCTCCAAATCGTGATCGATATTCTCTCGCTGTCAATTTGAATTCTTTCAGTAAATGTTCTTTCACTATGTCGTAATCGTCTAGATCATCGAAAGACAATCGATTCAACACCGTTCTTGCTCTTGGCGTCATTAGTGGCAACAGCAATTTGACCCAAAACTGCTTTTCCACCGTAAAACTGTTGAATGCATTCTCAACTGTCTCAAAATATAATGGCACCTCCATCATATCATATGGCATCTTAGGTAATACGTGTTTCATTGCATCACCTATCTTTTTAATCTTGGACACCATTGTCTCACTTTCTCTGACCCTGGTTCGTTCTGACTCTTCACGGCTTCTTCTTTCGTCTTCATTTCGTTCCCTCAGTCTATTTTGATCTTCTACCCTACGCAGTTCTTCTTGTTCTATCTTTTGCTGCAACAATTCTAACTGTCTTCTGCGTTCCTCCTTTTCTATAGCCATTTCTCGGAGCTGAGCTTCCTTAAGAGCGAGTTTCTTTTGTTCTAATTCTAATTGTTCTTCCCTTTCTCTTTCCGCTTTTTCCAAATTTTCTTTTTCCATTTTCAATTCTTCCTGTCGAATCTCTTCGGCTCTTTGTAATTCTGCCAAACGCATGGCTTCTTTGTCTTCCTCACGCATCTTTTGCTCTTCAATCTGTTGTTTTCGTATTTCTTCATCACTTTTCCTTGCCCTCTCGTATTCTATCATCAATTCCATTCTTCTTCGTTCTGCTTCGTCACGATCTTTTTTCATTTGTTCTAGCTGAAGCTGGAACTGCTGCTTCTGCATCTGTATCTCTTCTTGTCTCATCCTTTCTGCTTGTTCTGCTCTTACTTTTTCCTCTTGTCTCCGTTCTTTCTCTTCTTGTTTCCTTTGTTCCTCTTTCTCTTTCTCCTCCTGTCTCCGTTTCTCTTCTTTCTCTTTCTCCTCCTGTCTCCGTTTCTCTTCTTTCTCTTTCTCTTCTTGTTTTTGTTCTTTCTCCTCTCGTCTCCGTTGCTCCTCTTTCTCTTTCTCTTCTTGTCTCCGTTGCTCCTCTTTTTCTTTCTCTTCTTGTTTCCGTTGCTCCTCTTTTTCTTTTTCTTCTTGTTTCCGTTCTTTCTCTTCTTGTCTGCGTTGCTCCTCTTTTTCTTTTTCTTCCTGTCTACGTTTCTCCTCTTTCTCTTTCTCTTCTTGTTTCCGTTCTTTCTCTTCTTGTCTGCGTTGCTCCTCCTTCATCATCATAAATTGCATCAACGCCTCCATAGACATAGCCTGTGGTTTCTCCTCAACACCTCCTACAGCGCCTTTCTCTTCCGCTTCCTTTATCCACACCTCTGCTAGGGCTCTCATCAAATTTTCCCTTGACATCTCTTCGACTTCTTCTACGTCGAGACCCTCTTCAATTAATAACTTTATTAATCGAGCAGAAGACATCTTCTTTATACTGGCTTGCTTTTGTTCCGTGAGCTTCTCCATCTTACTTTCTTACTTCAACTAATTTGCGTGTTTATTCAAGGAGCGAGTTTTGTATACCTCTCTCTGGCGTTGTCGTAATGTTATTCGTATACCCGTTGTATCTTCTCACCAGTTGTTCGGATGCTCAGTTTCCTTCTCCCGTTTGGTCGGCTCCTCAGATTAATTCGATATTCACCTTCAATTTACGGACGGTGAATATTCCGAAAATTGACGTCGACAATGCGTCGTAAGCAAAATCCACCGTAGATATTCCTCCGACTGAAAATATTCCTCCAATTGAAAATATTCCTCCAATTGAAAATATTCCTCCAATTGAAAATATTCCTCCGATTGAAAATATTCCTCCGATTGAAAATATTCCTCCAATTGAAAATATTCCTCCAATTGAAAATATTCCTCCAATTGAAAATATTCCTCCGATTGAAAATATTCCTCCGATTGAAAATATTCCTCCAAATGAAAATATTCCGTCCGTAATTTGGATACAATATCCCAACGTCCGTTGCTTGAATT
The DNA here is from genome assembly GCA_949752735.1 of Lumbricus terrestris. Classification (NCBI taxonomy): domain Eukaryota; kingdom Metazoa; phylum Annelida; class Clitellata; order Crassiclitellata; family Lumbricidae; genus Lumbricus; species Lumbricus terrestris. The sequence goes on from CATKHU010000302.1 coordinate 74,714, forward strand.
CAGTATCCCACCGCTGCCACCAAAAATGTCAACACCCAATTGACCTTCAAAGTTTTCTCCCGTTTTTTCCCTTGTGTTCAGTAGCGTAGCCTATCCCTAGCCTAGTCACTGTGTTTCGTTATCTAAAGCTAGGGTATAAATCTCTAAAGTTCTTAACTTGTTCAATTACAACAAAGCTCTGTTTCTTGTATTTTCTTCTTCTTTCTTTCATAACACACGCAGATAACACAACAATAGATCAACGACGACAAACGCTTGAAATCTACGACAGCAACGCAACTATTATTATCTAACTCCACTGTTCTCTAAAACGTCTTCTACACTCTCTCTACTATCAACGCCTTCTTCTACAACTTCTATCTCTGTCTGGGCGTACACTCTTCCCCTGGCCGCTCTGTCCTTCTCTCTGTCTCTCTCCGTGTATCTGTCCGTCTGTCTGTCTATCTCTCTCTCTCTCTCGCGCTCTCCGGCGACGGTCGGCCGAGCCGCGTTAACTTTCCCGCCAGTCTGGCACCTGCAGGCCTAACTGTCTAGACGCTGACCTTGAGCTGGTCTAGTCGTACGCCTAAACATCAACGGACTAAATAGACTATACAACAGTAGCTCACATGCATACTGTTGAAATTCAAGTTCAGTTTTATGGTCTAGGCCAGTGGTTCCCAACCTTTTTTGACTGTCGGGCCACTTTTTCTAAGTTGGAGGACACGAGGGCCACTTTTTCTTAGTTGAAGGACATTAGGGGGCCACAATTTCCCACAAGGCTAAAATTTAATTAACTAAAGGCGTATAAAATTGTTATAATTGAATCAAAATAGAAGGTTTGATGCGATTTATTAACGTCCAAATACAATAATTTGTAATAGAAAAGAATTACATATTCCATATGTCCAAATTGTCAATTTTAACATATATTTTTCTTAATTCATTGAGATGCTGCGGGCCATTTAGGTAGGCCAGGCGGGCCACTTTTGGCCCGCGGGCCACGGGTTGGGAACCGCTGGTCTAGGCCCTATAGGTAGCCTAACTTGGACCAAACGAAACGAACGTGACCACTGACCACAGTTAATCACAAGCACAATTCGGAATAGAATTTTAAATACGTCGTTTTGATATAAAAAATCTTAGCATCAGCAGTTCAGCAGCACCCCTACCTACACCGTGTCTCAATAAAAAAGGTGCAAAATTGTTTTTGTCATAACTTTGTCAAATTTCCACCAATCTTAATAACGTTTGGTAGGTAGACGGCAAAATGGCCGAAATTTCATGCTATATAGAAATTTTCCCCCTCACCTGACTCATTTCACCGCACTACCTTGTTAAATACAGATGTACCAATTTTTCATATAACGGCGTCTCGAAACTTGGCAGCACTGAAATCCATTGCATCGAGCCGGATGTCAAATTGAATGGGTCATAGGCCTACTATCGCGACAACCTTCTTGCCCAGAAGATACCGTCAGACATAGGCCTACGCCGGATATCCCAGGGCGAGTTTATTGTTTTTCAACAGGATGGCGCCCCGGCGCATCAAGCGCGCGACACCGTCTCTTTCCTGGAGCGAGAGACGCCCGACTTCATCTCTCCAACTCTGTGGCCGCCGAATTAACCAGGTCTTAACCCAGTCGTCTATAGCATATGAAGTGTGCTGCAGGAGAAAGAAGGTTTACCGGTCCAGAATAACCAGTGTCGACGAACTCAAAACGCGTCTAATCGACGAGTGGGCGCGCTTTGACCAGTCGATTGTTGGTGGTGCTATCGACCGGTGGCGTCGCCGTCTTAGCGCTTGTGTCCGTGCATGCGGGGCACATTTCGAGCACCAATTCTAACACTTTTAAGCTGATCTGTCATAACAATTAAGAAACTGCTATTTACTTTATTGCGTGCTAATTCAGACGTCAGATAGTTTGTTGGAAGTATTAAAATGTAAGCGTTATATGAAAAATTGGTACATCTGTGTTTAGCAAGGTAATGCGGTGAAATGAGTCAGGTGAGGTAGAAAATTTCTATATAGCATGAAATTTCGTCCATTTTACCGTCTACCTACCAAAAGTTATTAAGATTGGTGGAAATTTGACAAAGTTATGACAAGAACAATTTTGCACCTTTTTTATTGAGACACGGTATATAGTATACCTTCATTCACCACTTCACCTTACATCCCTTCTCGCTGCTGCTCCCTGTGATCATCAGAGACGGGTCTTTTAGCTGAGCCACGCGTGCATTCCATGCCTCTACTACAAAGAATTGCATTGATTGCTTATGCCACTCTCTCTGTCTCTGTGCCTGTATATCTGTCTATCTGTCTGTCTGTCTGTCTGTCTGTCTGTCTCTGTGCCTGTATATCTGTCTGTCTGTCTATCTGTCTGTCTGTCTGTCTGTCTGTCTGTCTGTCTGTCTGTCTGTCTGTCTGTCTGTCTGTCTGTCTGTCTGTCTGTCTGTCTGTCTCTCTCTTCATGTGTCAGTTTTTCTTCATTAATTCAAAAAGCGGTTCAAAACTTTTATCTTTGACCTTTTTCAAACAATTGGATATCTAACTGCACCTTCTCCAGAATATTCCTCGTGTAGTCATGCAGTGACATCACTGACATCACTGACATCACTGACATCAATGACATCAATGACATCACTGACATCAATGACATCACTGACATCACTGACATCACTGACATGCATGTCGTGCGACTCGACTTGCTTTTGATTGCGATCGCCAACGATACGCATTGGCGGCATTGTCATCACGCGCACTGTCGTACTTCGTATTGGACCTGATGCGTGCACTCAATCCTCAGTCCAGTAGTCACGGGTTTAAAACTCTTGATTTAAAATAATGAGGAGGATATTCCTTCCTTACCTTGCGCTATTTGCCGATTTCATTGCTTCAGAAAACGTGAGAATAGCTCATGAATGGAGCTATCTATGGGAATATGAAAAACGTCGAAATTTTAAATATTTAAAATAAAATCAATTTAGAAGTCAAATGTGCCCGCACCTATTTTTGTAGGAGGAGGCAAACACTTTAGTCACGGTGAAATTGTTTAACAAGAGTTTACAAAAATGCAAAGCCGGAAATAAGGAATAGGCCTATGGGCAATGGGTATTTTTCATAGAGTTTCCTAAACGTATTGTTTCCTACTTTCACTTTGTGTATTAATAATATCGTTGGTGGTCTAGTGTGAAGAAATTTGCTATAAATCAAGAAGTAGTTTTCTTTAAATTAGGCTAAGTGTCAATTTTGTATGAGGAAAATGGCTGGCCCTTCTTGCTCCTATTTGCGGCGTCCCTTGAAGAGAGTTGATAAATTACGGATTGTTAAAATATTGTTAACCGGCAGAGTACCAATCTGTTCGTTAAATGTTATTTATTACTTCCCCACCAGTTGTTTTCTTACCAATTTAATTTTTTTACTAGTATCACTGTTGTAAATAATTTATTAATGTGGCCGACAGCAAGGGCGGATACAGGAATTTTCGAAGAGAGGAGGGCCAAAATTTTCGGTCTTGGAACAGGGGAAAAAATTTCGTCTTGTTGCCGAAAAATCTGACCTTTTTTATTTATTTAATTTTTAGTCGTACGGACCTCGTGTACGGACCTCGTTGGGCGTGGGGAGGGCCTACGGAACTACACGCCAACTTTCCGAGCCAGAATAGCCGGTCAAAAATAAAGAAATTTCTAAATGGGGGGCATGGCCGGATTGGCCCCTTGGTCGACAGTCCAGCCCAACCGCAGACAGCACCCATCCGTTGCCATTTTGATTGCCCTTCGTTCTAACCGACGCAGGCCTTATTATAATTATACGCCTACATTATACGACGATCAGTTTCCTTCCTACTTTACATTACAACGATCAGTTTCCTTCCTACATTACTTGTCTTTCATCTGCTGTTTACGTTACATGTCGTCTGTCCTTCGATCAGTGTTCAATGGACTGCTTCTTCAGACAGACTGGCGGCTCTACATGCAGGACGAATCCTTGCCCTACATGTACGCATATATGTCTCCTTCGTGCGTCTCAATAATTATTATCGGCTGACTTTGACTGCATGCTTTCTAGCAATCTATTGACGTTACAACAACAGCCCCGCATTATTATTAATATCTTAGCTACTATTATTATTGTTGTTGCATTTTCCCCAGAGGCAAACATGATCCTTGGAATTAAAAAATCATGGGAAGGCGATGTTCTGGAATGGTTTCTCTTCGCAGATGGAAAAGTGCTGAAGAAAGCGCTGAATAGTGATAGATAAGCGCTGATACAGAAATGGTTGAATGGTATACCCTAGCACAGAAGGCCACAGGTCCGATACCCGAGAGAAGCTACATAAGGATGACTCAGCCTTCTACTTCCAAGAGGGCGATTGCAAAACGAGCAGCAGAACAGATGGGTGAATTGCAGGCGTTATTATTATTATTATTATTATTATTATTATTATTATTATTATCCTATACCAAACTCATCAATTGATGGCAAACCGTCAATTGAAAATCCTCTTTCATTTTATCTATCCACCGCCGTGTCGACCTTAGATATTGATTCAAATTTCTCCTTCCTCCTGCCACAATTTTAAAAAGTAACATCTGGCTTCGGTAATGTTTACCAAAGTAAGGTTGTTTACAAGTTATTTTCATATTTTAAACTTTCCACCTATTAGAAATTTTTGGTCAAAATCCGACCTGTTATTAAGTGTCTTTTACTTTTTCACGCTAAACTCCTCATGTCGTAAATTGCCAAATATCTCGAAAACGAAGAATTATCATATGTATGGGAAACCTCGCTTACAATTTCTTGATTTATTGCCTATTTAGATATATCCAGTTTGGTTCACACATCGCTTTAATGACAGAGGGAAATTTAAACTAGTTTTCCGTAAGTTATTATTCGCTTCTTCTTAGACAACGTTCA
>CATKHU010000303.1:0-15000 GCA_949752735.1 Lumbricus terrestris
TGTACAGTTTGTACCATATGTTCGTACGTTCGTATTTTAATGTATGTTATGCATGTATCTATGTATGCATGTATGAGTGTATGCATGCAGACACTTAATGGTCTTCAAGTGCTTCTGACAAATGCAGGCCGGTGTGTCTTGTCTGACTTGCTGCTCATGGTCTGAGCTCGTGTCTGTCTGTCTGTCTGTCTGTCTGTCTGTCTGTCTGTCTGTCTGTCTTTAGATCTATGGTGAAGATGCGTAATTCAGAGCAAGCTCAGTCAGTACCATTATTATCATCCGCCGATAACAGCAGCCAGTGCACCTACCACCCTCCAACTCACCCCCAGATGGTGCGCAATGGGCTGGTCTCTCCCTCTCCTACCACCCTCCTTCCAACCCACCCCAGACACCACACCCCTTCCGTTCATCGGATGGTATGTGTGCCACAAAGATCGGGAGGTGAAGATTCGTTTGGCTGCCTGCCATGGCCTCTATCATGAACTCCTATATATTAGCCCAGGATCTTTCCACACGAATCCTGATATCAGCCTCTGCAGTACAAGAGGAGTCGCTCTCACATGTCAGGAGGCCTCAGGGCTATAGGCTTCAGTTTCAAGGTGATTCTGTTTAGTACGCGGGTAGATGGGAGGAGAACTGAGAGGGGAAGCTAAAGTAAGGAGGGGGCTAAGAATCAGATCTCTAAACCTTTGGCTCTCTGCCAATGATGATGCCCTGCACTCCCTGCAGGTGTGGTTGCGAAATGGTTCAGCGAATACTGCCAAGTGAACTTAGAGGCTACAACGGTACTCGGCCTAAGCAGTGCTAAAGCAGTGAGCAAAGCTAACTGCAGGCGCAGTGAATACTGAACAATCTTAGTTTTGCTAACACTGGTGTCTCCTCTCCTCCTCTTCCTCCTCCTCCTCTTCGTCCCTCTCCTTTCTCATCCTCCTATTTCTTTTCCTCCTCCTTCTCTTCTTTCTCCTCCTCCTATTTCTTTTCCTCTTCCTTCTCCTCCTCCTCCTTCTCTTCTTTCCTCCTCTTCCCATTACTTTTCCTCTCCTCCTCCTCTTCTTTCTCCTCCTCCTATTTCTTTTCCTCTTCCTTCTCCTCCTCCTCCTTCTCTTCTTTCCCCTCTTCCTATTTCTTTTCCTCTCCTCCTCCTCCTCTTCTTCTTTCTCCTCCTATTTCTTTTTCTCTTCCTCTTCCTTCTCCTCCTCCTCGTCTTCCTCCTCCTCCTCTCCTTCTTTCTCCTCCTCCTTCTATTTCTTTTCCTCTTCTTTTTCCTCCTCCTATTTCTTTTCCTCTTCCTCTTCCTTCTTTTCCTCCTCCTCATAACCAGAAACGGAATGGAACTGCAAAAGACATTTTGAGCAGCATCTAGGCATGCAACTGTGGATGGAAACTTGGAAAGGTTTACATACTTTACTGTTACACGGGTTTTCAATAATATTTATAAATATTCCCGCGAGGAGGTCACCGAAACAGTCGTTTGTTAACGAAAAAAGACAATTCTTTGGTCACAAATATCATTTTTGGTATCTATAAAAATAATCGAGGGATGTTATGAGGTCAGACCAAAATCTAACGAATATCGATTTGCGGATCAAGATTCTATCTTCCATAATTTTATAAATGCAATCTATAGGCACTCGCTGGTAGGCTCTAACCAATGCAGACCTCGACGGCAAGTAAGAAAAGCCCGTTGAATAGATACAGATCAATTTTTCCGTCATTATGGTTAAGAAAACTGCAAATGTTATTAATACCGAAACGAGAACAAAAAGACTTCTGGACGCATCTCCCAAGAATGGGTTGGACGAATGAACAATGAAATTTAATGTAATGTAATGTAATGCAAGTCATCGAGAATTTCTCAACAACGTAGGCCTATATAGAAGCCGAGAAGCAACGATGAAGACAAGGGTGGAGGCATTTGTGGCGATGATCGTAAAACTCATTTCTTAAAGTTATCTAATTTCAGATCAGTATACGAATGCGAATTCAAAAGGACATTTTCTGCAACGGAAATTGCATGCACCTGCTTGCTGAAATTGCATAAATATCCGGACTTTAAAAGGAAAAATCAACTAATAATTCCAGCGAATATGCAGAAGACTCTGCTAGATCTATAATGTCGTTCAGCACGACTCTTGACAGTTTGGTGAGATGAAAAGAACTCCAACTAACTGTATTTCCCCAAACATGCAGGGTTCTGTTTTGAGTGTAGTTTTAGCCTGAGAAAAATAATTAATAAATGTTGAAGATAAAAAAATAATAATAATATTAGCAATAATCGTAATGATGATGATGATGATGATAATTATTGTGACGATTTGGACTAATGCATTGCGTGGGTGCACTATGTGTTGACAGCCTTTGACCGTTCTGTTTTTGTCTGCCTGCTTGTCTGCCTCGGTCCGCCTGTGCGCTGCATCCGCCTATCTGCTGCATGCACTGACTCGCCGCCTACGACTGCTGCCGACCGGACTGGCTGGCGCGCATCGCGCTCTTGGTGCTATAAAAGGGCAGGATTTCACTGTTCGCCACCGACTCTCGGGACGGCCACGAAGCTGACTAGAGAGCCTGGCACTTGATACACGGTAAAACGTGGGTTCGAGTGGAGACCGACTTGCTTTCGGACGGCCTAGAAGCTGACTGATCGCCTGCCGCTCAACACACGGTAAAACGTGAGTCTGAGTGGTAGTTGACTGACAACCGATTTCAGACGGCCTTGAAGCTGACTGATCGAGTGACACTCGACACACGGTAAAACGTGAGTTCGAGTGGGGACTGACTACCGACTCCTGGTAAGGCCACGAAGCTAACCAGAGAGGCCGGCACTTGACACACGGTAAAACGTGGGCTCGAGTGGTGACTGACTCTGTGGGGACTCCTGGATGTCGACTTGAGCTACGGTTCGGTCTAGATGTCGGTTTCTCTCACTGTGGGGATTCCTGGATGTCGACCTTGCACAACGGTCTAGATGTCGGTTTCTCCCTGACTACTGCGACGGTTACTGCGACGGTTACTGCGACGGTTACTGCCGACGACTACCTTCTCGACTGACGGGTGGTTCCAGGACGGTGACTGCGACCGTAAGGAGGTCTCTGGGTGCTATAGGGGTTGCTGCAGTCCATATCGAGTCCCATTTCTAGTACTGTTCCGTTCTGTTCGCCTATTTGTATTTGCCTTGCTATATGTTGTCATTGGAAACCAATAAACGTGTTTAAGCCTAGTCGGCTAGTCTTTAGTCCCCAGCTAAAGCCTTACCCCCGGACAAGACTGACGAGACCGTGACGACAGGGCTGGTGGTTCGGCTCCTGGTATCTTTTGCCCAGCCCTGTTCCGTTACATATTGGTCCCAGGAAGTGGGATCCGTTACAAACTGGTACCCGGTAAGTGGGGTCTTTTGGTCTTTGGTCCCTTGGTTTCTTTTGGTTTGGTTTTGGGCCTTCGACAGAACTGGAACTTGGGGTGGTAGACTTTGACTCTGACAGACTGGCAACGATGTGGAGCACTCGGACGGACGGAACTGCTCCTGGTTTCCCGATTACTTCGTCGCCAGCCGCCGGACGACGTAAGGAGCTTCTGGTCGACTACGAGGTCGAGTCCAGCCGTTTCCTGCAGAAGATCGACTTCGACGACTCGCCGAAGAGGGACCGCAAGAGCATGCTGATCCCGGAGAAAGACGTCAGCGCTTTGGAGACGAAGGTCCTGGAGAATGTCAGTCGTTTGGTCGGGGAACGGAAGAGCCCGATGAAGCCTGGAAAATTCGATGGAACCGGGTCCCTCGAATCGTTCTTGGCACAATTCGATGTGTGCGCGAGACACAACCGATGGACTGCAGACGATAAAGTCGACTTCCTCCGCTGCTCGTTGGAGAAGGCAGCAACGCAGCTGCTCTGGGATTTCGGAGCCCGGACGGAAGTCACGTACGAACAGCTCGTCGAGAGACTGCGTCAACGGTACGGCGCGGAAGGTCAAGCTGAGACTTTCCGTGCGCAACTATACTACCGCCGACAGAGAGCTGACGAGACGCTTGGGGATCTGCTGCACGACATCCGGAGACTCGTCGTCCTTGCTTATCCGGTTCCGTCCAACGAAACGACGGAGATCGTCGCGAAGGACGCCTTTCTCGAAGCGATCCGTGACCGGGAGTTGTCTCTCAAGGTGAGAGAACGAGAGCCAAAGACGTTCGACGAGGCGTACCGAACCGCTCTACGCCTCGCCGCATATCAGCAGACGTCGGAACTGGAAGACCGACGGAGACCAGCCAACCGAGTGAGAGGAACGCAAGAAGGTGACGCCGGTGGACAACTTCAGTCCCAAATGGACAGCTTCTTCGCTGCGCAACGCAAGTGGCAACAGGATCTGGAAGGGAGGATCAGCCGTCAGCTGGAGGAACTCCGAGGCTCGTATCGGACGAGTCTCGACGTCGAACCGACAGTCTCTCCGCCGGTTCCGCCTCCGGGAAGGTCTCCCGGGAACTCTGGTCGAGCCGTGACCTGCTTCAACTGTGGACGCGTGGGTCACGTGGCTCGTCAGTGCCGCCAACGCCGACAGCCTCCCAACCGTCAAGACGACGCACGCAACTCGGGCCCGACGACGCCCGAGCAGAATGGACCGATCGTCACCAACGACACTACGAGAGACCGAACGACGACTGGTGTAACGAACAACGCGATCTACATTCGTGGAGAGATCAACGGACAGCAAAGAACTTGCCTAGTGGACACTGGGTCGGAGGTAAGCTTGGTTCCCTCATCTGATGTTGATGGTTTGCCGCTCCAACCTTGTAACCGCGTTCTTTTGGCTGCAAATGGTTCTGCGATTAGAGTCTTGGGTCAGCTGGATGTCCCGATTAAAATCTCCAGAGGGTTTTCCATTGATACCTGCTTTCTTGTCTCTGATCAGATAGGCGAGCCTATGCTTGGAATGGACTGGCTAAGGAAGCACCGATGCAGGCTTGGTTTTGGACAGGGCGCACTCTTTGTTGGTCGTCGTCGTATTCCACTGGTTAAAGGGAATGGTTCACTTTGGTGCCGCAGGGTGATGGTTGCAGAGGAGACAACTGTTCTTCCTCGATCTCAGTGCGATATTCCATGCATGACGCAGTATAGGAATTTGTCGACCACTGCACAGGCGTGGATGACTGAGTCTAAAGAGATCCAGCCTGGTTTGCACGTAGCTAGGGTTGTGCTTGATGATGATGCTGATAGGGCCTGCATTCGTGTGGTAAACTTGAATGAGCAATCTGCTTTGTTGACTGCTAATCAAATGTTGGGTGATTTGCACCCCGTAAAGGTCGAGGTAAGGGAGGAAACTGATAGTCATATGGGTCCCGAAACCCATTTGGTTGAGAAACTTATGGAGGAAATTTCGGAGGATGTCCCGATGGACGTGAAAGAACGGTTGAAAGGTCTATTGTTGGAATATGAAGGCATTTTCTCGACCACAGACCAGGACTTGGGACGAACCGCGATTTCCCAACACAGGATCGACACTGGAGACTCTCGTCCTGTGAGACAACCCTTACGTAGACAGCCGCTTCCGTATCAGGCTGCTATTGATGGGCAATTGGGTCAAATGTTGTCGACTGGAGTTGTTGAACCTATTGTTGGTGGATGTTCTGCGTATGTTGTGCTTGATGAGTCTTTGCGATTTTGTCCTGGTCCGACCCGCAAGGATTTTGGTCCTTTTTCTGGAATTGCTGTATGTCTTAGAGTCCCACTTCGTACAGTGTGTGTCGGCACACTGGGATCGGATTGCGTATATGTCCATGGGAGGATGAGTTGTGGTGGTGCGGATGGGACCGCTTTCGCTCGGTCTACCTATAAGTCGATTTTGAATTGTGGACTTGTGCCTTTCGACCCTGGAGGATATGGGTTAGATTTTGGTCGACCAAATCGAGAGAAGTCTACTTATTCGACCTACGTAGCGGCGCATGTCGATAAACTCCGCCACTGCTATGGGCGGACGAAGGGTCAGTGGAGCGAGTCGCCCGCGAAGATGATCGAAGGACCACGCGTCGAGACAACGGGCAGCGCTACGGCTTCTTCCAGCCGTCAGCCGCGTCACCGCTGGAAAGAAACACTTACGAAGGAAGCCTCTTCGGGACGACGACGCACCGACGTCCGCGATGGCGCGACGGCTCCTGCTGTCGATCGGCCAAGGACCAGGTCTTTTGCATCACGAAGAGAAGCAACAGAAGCAAGAGAAGCAACGGAAGCAACAGAAGCAACGGGAGCAGATTCGGACGGAGCAACGACGGTCTCAAGCAGACCACGTCGGGCCGTTCGTCGGCCTGTCCGGTTCCAGTAAAGTGTACGAGGGTGACGGCGCACGTTTCCTCTACGTGTGCGCAGTCTACTCCTCTTCGTGCGCGCATGGACGTGCGCGTGGCTTCCTCGTCGGCGCGCTGGTGTGCGCGCGCGCTTCCTCCTTCGTCGGCGCGCTTGTGTGCGCGCGTGGCTTCCTCGTCTACTCCTTCTTCGGGCGCGCATGGGTGTGCGCGCGTGGTTCCTCGACGTTCTACTCCTTCGTCGGCGCACGTGTCTACGTACGTGCGCGCAGTCTACTCCTCCTCGGCGCGTATTGGTATGCGCGCGTGCCTCAGCGACGTCGACTACCTCGTCTACCTAGCGGCATCGATCAGCCTGGATCGAGCGCGCGTGCCTCGGTCTCCTATATAAGGACCTCTCAGGCCGTTGGCCTGCGTCAGTTTGGAAGAAGATGGCAACCAGGGAGACTCGTCGCTGTTCTGCCTGCGGTCAGGTATTTACGGGAACGAGCGCTCAACAGAAGATATGGCAACACGAAAGCAAGTGCCGCGCTTTCAAGGCTCGCTCGGTCAAATCCACTTCAACGGCGCCTGCTGCCTTGGGCGCCGAACCAGTCACTGCTACGTACAGACTCGATGATCTGCCGAATGTTTCGCCCTGCAGTGCCGGCGACCTGAACGCTTTAAACATGATCGTCTTCGGAGATGAACCTTCGCTTGGGTCTGATCCTGACCTACTTCTGGACGTTCCCGATCCGGTTCTGGACTCCGTTCCTGCTTCCGCACCCCCTCCCATGACTCGGGAGGAGGCCGCTCGAATCGTGCGCCAGGGTCGCGCGCTGGCTCCAACGATGACTGGTGAACGGTTCGTGAGAAGGATGTCGAACCAATACCCTCATTGGTCTGCCGACATCCTGTACGGAATTTTCGACGGATGCCTGTCGTCGGCTTCCGTCGACGCTCCTTCTACTCCGCCAGCGACGGAGGTGGTCTGGATTGATGACGACTGAAGATGACGAAGAATGAAGAGAATGAACAGTTTCTACGAATTGATTGGTCCGGTGAACTTTGTGCGATAGACACTCGTGAACGGCGTTGAACAAACGTCATGGACTTTTAATTAGTGGTCATGAGAAATGACTTTTCGATTTTTGTGTTTTAAACTGTTGTGCTATATACGAACTGAACTCTAATTAACCAAGTCGGTTTTGTTGAATGACTTCGTGCAATGAACATTGAACTGTGCGATTTGTCGTGTAACTAATTCGTGTAGTGTTTCTTGAAAAGAACAGACAGACTTTTTATTTGTAGAGAACGATTGCATTATTGAACTCTTATCTTGTGAAAAAGACATTTTAGTGCGAATCTTTGAACAGTGAAGTTTTGCGCTAGTTTTGCAATTGCGTTGGCGATTTTCTTGTATTCGAACTTAGTGTGTGCGATGAACAGTACTAGTTAAGTTTTAGGGACACTGTGTTCGTCACGTCGTGTTTTGTTTCGCAATGCCGTGCTTAGTTTGCTCCAAAATGGGACTTTTGGATTGCTTTTGGGGGAGGCATGTGACGATTTGGACTAATGTATTGCGTGGGTGCACTATGTGTTGACAGCCTTTGACCGTTCTGTTTTTGTCTGCCTGCTTGTCTGCCTCCGTCCGCCTGTGCGCTGCATCCGCCTATCTGCTGCATGCACTGACTCGCCGCCTACGACTGCTGTCGACCGGACTGGCTGGCGCGCATCGCGCTCTGGGTGCTATAAAAGGGCAGGATTTCACTGTTCGCCACCGACTCTCGGGACGGCCACGAAGCTGACTAGAGAGCCTGGCACTTGATACACGGTAAAACGTGGGTTCGAGTGGAGACCGACTTGCTTTCGGACGGCCTAGAAGCTGACTGATCGCCTGCCGCTCAACACACGGTAAAACGTGAGTCTGAGTGGTAGTTGACTGACAACCGATTTCAGACGGCCTTGAAGCTGACTGATCGAGTGACACTCGACACACGGTAAAACGTGAGTTCGAGTGGGGACTGACTACCGACTCCTGGTAAGGCCACGAAGCTAACCAGAGAGGCCGGCACTTGACACACGGTAAAACGTGGGCTCGAGTGGTGACTGACTCTGTGGGGACTCCTGGATGTCGACTTGAGCTACGGTTCGGTCTAGATGTCGGTTTCTCTCACTGTGGGGATTCCTGGATGTCGACCTTGCACAACGGTCTAGATGTCGGTTTCTCCCTGACTACTGCGACGGTTACTGCGACGGTTACTGCGACGGTTACTGCGACGGTTACTGCGACGGTTACTGCGACGGTTACTGCCGACGACTACCTTCTCGACTGACGGGTGGTGCCAGGACGGTGACTGCGACCGTAAGGAGGTCTCTGGGTGCTATAGGGGTTGCTGCAGTCCATATCGAGTCCCATTTCTAGTACTGTTCCGTTCTGTTCGCCTATTTGTATTTGCCTTGGTATATGTTGTCATTGGAAACCAATAAACGTGTTTAAGTTTAGTCGGCTAGTCTTTAGTCCCCAGCTAAAGCCTTACCCCCGGACAAGACTGACGAGACCGTGACGACAGGGCTGGTGGTTCGGCTCCTGGTATCTTTTGCCCAGCCCTGTTCCGTTACATATTGGTCCCAGGAAGTGGGATCCGTTACAATATAATAATAATAATGATTACGACAATGTATATGGCGCCGTAGCGCAGCCATGCCTATATATACGAGAGCGTCTTACAAAACAACTATCATGCGGAATAAGCCATAGGGAAGCTTAAGAAAGAGGTTAAACATCTTGATGAATGATGACGTCGGACATTTGAACCTGCCTTTAGGGGCAGAGAACCAGAAAAAAGAAAGCGAAAAGCCCAGGTGCATTACTGGCCCTGGAACCGATTTGGCACCACACCCAACCAGCATGTGGTCACCAATCAACGTCAGGATCATCCACCCAATGGTGCGACACACAGACAATCAATCAGTCTGACCTTGAAAGATGTAGGCCAAAATATTGCTTCCCAATTGAAATTTCGGCTCCTCTCTGCTTCAACCCCCCCAACACAGTCCTGGCAACCATCAAAGACCCAGCGTCGTCATGACGACCATCAAAGACACCGTTCAGTGCGTGGTAGCTTAAGCCTTAACCGGAAGCACAAACCAGACTGAAGAGCCAGCTTAAAAGGCAATATTCAAATGGCGGCGTCTCTAATCTGTATACACTCTACATAATTTTATATACACAGATATAATCTGGGGTTAAAGGTCAAGCGGTCGGCAACATGCACACCGACCCCGGGCCTACATACATCCGGGTCCCACGCACATCAGACTGGGCCAACATCGTCTGCTCCATAAAAGGATGTGTGGTGGAATGGAACGCAGACGGTCCAACCTCCGACCCAGTGACCGGCTTTCCGTGTAGATGAGTAAGGATCCAATTTCAGTTCGCAACAGTCTGCAACGAAATGCCCCAGACGGGACAAAAAAGTTTATTATTGACGTCTTTTATGGACGATCCCCAAACCCGTTTCCCTCGACCTGCACGCGCAGACCGCAAGGACTGTCATGGGTGTAGTGCCGAGTGTAGAGTGTGGACAGATTGGTTAATAGCAAGGTTCTTAGAATGATGTTTGTGGATTGATCTTGGGTTAATAGGGTCGTCCTCAGATTGTTGATATTCGTAGGTCTACGCGTTTGTGTTCCAGTCCATAGTGTTTTGTTTATAATGTATGTATGACTTCCGTTATGAATGAATAAGGACAGAAAGTATGTATACGTATGTATGCATGCATGTATGTGATGTACGTGTGCTTATTGTACGCATGCATTCATATATGTGGCCGATGTATGTACGGCACTATGTTTGCATGTATGCATACATGTAAGGCCTCCAATGCCCTCCATCTAGGTCTTAACTGGTAAACGGACATTATTCCCCCTCCGAAAATGATCTCCGTGAACATTATCCACCCAGACAAAACCCGGGATATTATCCACACACCCCGGGTAGTACATTATCCCCTCCCGGTCTATGATATCATTACCTAAACATGCAAAAAATATAAGAATAATTCTATGTTAATATTGTACACATGGGCGCCCGCACATAGGGGCAAGGGGAGGCACTTGCCCCCCCTGGAAAATTGAAACCTATGTTTTTCTAACTACTACTTTTGGGTTTTTAACAAATTTCTTTGCATTAATGCACCATTGATACGAATGATACAGACAATGAAAGTCAGAAATCCACATTTAGAGATCTCTGTAGAAATAAACATGCTCTTATAACTTTCTGCCTTGCATGTTCAAGCTCTTTCTAAAAACTCTTACAATGACCATTGGCTTTCAACCTTCCTGTGGGCACCCATGCAAACAGCAGGCCTATCGATTATGGCCTACTTAAGTGGAATCCAGCTGTAATCCAATTAATCACAACTGCAAAAAATTAAATACTAACGCAAAAATTTGAAAATTTCTCAAAGTACACTGAAATGTCATCAGGGAGATCTGCTTATTCACCAGCATTGTAATTATATAAACCAAGTCCGCTATAAGCCAGGCTCCATTTTGTCCATTTAGCAAGCTGCCACTACAGAATCCAGGGAGGTCAAACTGTAGATATTATTATTATTATTATTATTATTATTATTATTATTATTATTATTATTATTATTACATAAATTTATTACGCGCGCAAGGTCACACCAAAGTGTGAATCTGAGGCGCGGATAGTTAGCCGCCAGAGGAAGATGCAGTTAAAGGTCCATGTGCTTGAAAGCCAAAGAGAAATAGTGAGTTTTGAGCCGTTTTTTTAAGGTAGGGAGTGAATTTGAGCAACGAAGAGAGAGTGGAAGTAGATTCCATTCTTTGGGAGCAGAGGCATGGAATGCACGCGAGCCCATAACAGTTCTGCATCGAGGTTCAACTAAAAGACCCATGTTTGATGATCGCAGGCAACGAGGAGGAATATAAGGAGTAAGCAGTGACTGAAGGTAGGGAGGTGTTCCGGTAGAGAGGGATTTGTAGGTTAAACAGGCCAATTTAAATTTAATCCTAAACTCGACAGGAAGCCAATGCAGCTGATGAAGTAAAACTGAGGAACTTGATCGTAGTGGGACACGCAACACAACCCGAGCTAAAGAATTTTGGATGCGTTGCAGCCTATGTAGCTCGTAGTCTGAAATGCCAACAAAAATCGCATTAGCATAATCAAGGCGAGAGGAGACAAGGGCGCAAGCTAAAGTCTTCGACATATCCTTAGTCAGAGCCGACCTAATGTGGCGTATTGCCCTGATGTGATAAAAGCAAGATCTACAAAGGTTAGTTACATGAATCCGAAAAGTAAGCATACTGTCCAGGGTAACCCCAAGAGTTAAGTTAAGTTAGATAAGCTTGGCTCTGGTTATCACGCCTCAGGATTTAAACCCAAACTGACAAAGAGATCTGTTCAAAAGAATTGATACCCACACTCATCTGATCCTCAGATCCTCCACCTTCCTAAACGACACCCGCATTAACAGTTACTCTGGCCCTCTGGCTAGCAGACTCGGGCCTCTTTCTGACTACTCTTTGGAATAGGCTTCTGACTCAATGCAGAACATGTGAAACTGCTGGTGCCCTGCGATTGGCTTTCGAGTGGCGCTTTAGAAGCAGCTAAAGGACTTGCCCCTTGCAAACGGACACCTTTTTCGTTCATTTAGTCATTCGTTCATTCTATGGAATTATATAGCGCACCTTTAGGAAACTACTTTTTAACATAGATCTGCTATTTGATTTGTAACAAATTTCTAAGGAAACTATTCATATTAAAAATTATGCACAAAATGAAACTGAGAAATTTGCATAAGAAACCTCTTTGAGAAATACCCGTATTCCTAATTTCCATGCAGTATTGCATTTTCAAGCTCTTGCTAGGCCTACTACAAAATTTAGTCGTGACTATCGGAAAATTTTGCCCCCCCCGCGAAAATTTCTGCGGGCGCCCATGATTGTACACTATTTCCGGTTTCGGTCTGTCGACCGGGTTGTTGAATAAAGGAAATTATCAACTCATTTCTGCTGTAAGAATTCTTAACATTAATTAACTGTTCTGCTGTAAGAATAATATATATAACTAATATGATAACTAGGCCGACGAATCTTCTAGGCTATATATTGCGCATGGTTTCGTCGAAACCGGGCATGTGGCGTTTTTCTAGTTAGGCTACTAAGCATATCAAGTGAGTGAATGCCAGAGGATATCAGTGCATATAGTCTATTATTGCGCATATAGGGTTGTCTGGTCTTCGTCCCTGGAATTTTCGATTGGGAAGCGTATGGAAAAACTGCACGGAATCGGTAGTTATACAGTTTCCAGGCAAAAGACAAGAAACAGGTCTTAAAAAGAGAGAAATAAGCTTAGATACTGACAAAAGACAGCACGGAGGAATTACTGGTAATTTATGGAGCGCTTTAAGTGGTTCAAAGTGGGCGATGTCATGTAAATAGCTAAATGCATCAACAGAGTCAGTCTAAACTACGACACTGCCCACTTGCTCTTGCAGCGCCAGTCCCAAGTCTGTACAAAGGAGGAGGGTGCCGCTAATAATAGACCTATAGCTATGACACGACTTCGTTAAACAGCAACTTTCTAGCTTACTAAGCATTAACTAACAGCTAAATAAATAATTATTGGCTATACATGTATATAACTAATTATAACAGCCAGCTAATTAAGTAACTAATGCAGTCAACGTCTTTTTCGCCTTCGGAAGGCTCGTGCATGTCTTCAATTATTTCATCCATCTGTCCATCCATCCGTCCGTCCGTCCGTCCGTCCATTCATTCATCCGTCCATCCATCCATCCGTCCATCCATCCATCCGTCCATCCATCCATCCATCTATCCATCCATCCTTCCATCCATCCATCCATCCATCCATCCATCCATCCATCCATCCATCCATCATGCATCCAAGCATCCTTCCATCCATCCATCCATCCTTCCATCCATCCATCCATCCATCCATCCATCCATCCATCCATCCATCCATCCATCCCTCCATCCATCCATCCATCCATCCATCCATCCATTCGTCCATCCAACAAACCTCACCCCATCCTATCCCATCCGCCCGTCATCATCAGCATCATCTAGCGAATGTACCTGAACTAACCAGTTCTATTCGCCAGATGTCAACGATGCTGGCAGTAGTTTCCTGTCATTCGCTAGAGGACGTGTGCTGCGCTTAAACACAAACCTTCACAATGCACACATTATTCCATCGCGACCGAACTCCATTGGCGAAACTCTTCAGCGTTGCTGTCTGTTTGAATGGACGGATGCCAGTTAGCTCTTGAAGCCAATCCGTCTCAAAATGCTATTCTGTGATCGCTCTGCAAATGCTTCAGATTTAAATGAAATGTTGTCTGAAATCTGGATACTTTTAATGATAATAATTTTTCTTTAATTCCTGTAAACGCACTGCGCTTTACATGTTCAAGTTATGCGGAAATCTTAATTAACACCAAACTTAACTACTAACTGAACACAGTGAACAGACAGCCTGCAATACACGGCGCTAATGGCAGCCTATTATCGGGTCGCGATGATGACTCTCAGTTTATCGGCCAACGCTCTCTCCACTGAGCTACGGACTGAGGCTATACGGTTAACAACATTGGTAGGCTTCTAGCTTCAAAAAGTAACAGGCCTTTAATAATTGTATAAATGGCGCGCATTCAATTTCATTATCTGCCATATATATATATATATATATATATATATATATATATATATATATATTGATTTACATTTGATTCTAACTGCTTGACATAATAGAACAACATAAGTAAATACATCGCACTAAGTATACACACATACACGCACGCACACACACACACACATGCACACATACACACAGACATATACACACATACAGACTCACACACACACATACACATACACGACTATACAGTATATATCTGTTGCAAACGTGACTTGTTCATTCAGTAATTTTAAGAAATCTGAAATTTATATAGCACCATTCGAGAAATCCTCGCAGAACCGTATATCAATCAATCAATCAATCAATCAATCAATCAATCAATCAATCAGTCAATCAGTCAATCAATCAGTCAATCAATCAATCAGTTTTTTATTGGTCCGTGTGCATCATCCACACTAGGGCGGGAATAAGGTTAGACATCACAAGTATCACAAACTAGTCAGCCAATAACCAAAGTATAAAAAAGCGAAAACTTAATTAGTTAACGAAAGTTATAATTATAGTCAATGGACTTATATGTCGTGATGCATCGCCGTTCTAAACAGTTTCTTCATTTCCTTCGTTGCTCTTCTGCGTTCAACGACTTGTACGAATATCGACGGTGGATTCATGTCGTTGTAAGTAAGTAAGCAAGTGTACATGTATATGGTTGTGATATGCTTCGTCGGCATTTCCACAGCTCAGCCAATCGTCTGTTCTCAGCCGATAAGACGAGACGATGAATGGGATGCTGGTGGTGGTGGTCGTGGTGGTGGTGGTGTTGGTGGTGGTGGTGGTGGTCGTGGTGGTGGTCGTGGTGGTGGTGCTGCTGGTGGTGGCGGTTTGGTGTTCGTTGCTTGGCTACTGTTTCAGCAACTGGTGTTGACGATATTGCGGCGTTTGGCCATTAACGACGCTATGTTGAGATGAGAGTTAATATCAGAGTACTGATGTGTATATAGGAGGTTCTCTGTCTCTGTCTGTCTGCCTGTCTGTCTGT
>CATKHU010000303.1:20000-40000 GCA_949752735.1 Lumbricus terrestris
GCTCTAGAGCTCTGTGCACTAACTCTGGAACAACAACAAAAATTATATATTATGCATTTGATGTTATTATCCTTGCCAAAGTGCTCTTTACAAATGGCATACAGATCGAATTTCATGTATTATGTTTATTCGCATATGAAGACATAATTACATACATACATTTTAAAGTGCTTCTGAATCGTTGCTACGGTTTTCTTAATCGATTGCTAACGAACCCATGGCACTTTAATCTCTACATATTATTATTATTATTATTATTATTATTATTATTATTATTATTATTATTATTATTATTATTATTATTATTATTATTATTATTATTATTATTATTCTTTTTATTATTATTATTGTTATTGTTATTGTTGTTATTGTTATTATTATTATTATTATTATTATTATTATTATTATTATTATTATTATTATTATTATTATTATTATTATTATTATTATTATGTACCCAGATACATTCAGTTAGGCTGCATACCGGTACCCGATACACAAATATTTAAGCATTTGTTATATATATATATATATATATATATATATATATATATATATATATATATATATATATATATAGGCCTATATATATGCATTCGACACAATTACTGTTTGTGCATTTGATACAATGGTTGTTAAGTGATTTTATGTAGGGCTTTTTGTTGGCGGACTTAACGTAAAAAGCAAAACGCGGCGATAGAAAAATTGTCTATGAATGCGTTTATTAAGGTAACATCGTCCACTTTAGCGTCGTTCATTCTGCGCCACTGTAAGTGGATTTCTTTCGACTGGTCGCTCGTAAATTCGTTCCTAGGGGCTGACCTGCAGGTCTCCGTCGACCGCCCGGTCCCTCCGTGTCTTCACCGGACCGCGCCTTAGAGGGTACTGCTCACCCGCCAAATTGAATTTCTTCGACGCCTACAAAATGCTTTTGCCGAGGGCCTGTTCCTGGACCTGATTGTAGTCTTAAGATATTCCCTAGTCGGGGATTGGACATTTTCTGCGGTATCTATATAATGTACAGTTGTACACGTTGGCTTTTGTGGAAGGCATTTTAAAAGAGACGGTGGAAGGACTGGATGGTTCCGCGAGCAATGTAAATCTCTTTTTCTGTGTCGTTTCTTCTGCGAAATTTTCAGAAATTGGATTCTAAAGACCTCTAAGAATTTGCATTAGATCTTTGGCCACTTCGAAGGAGGGGTTGAATATTTCTAGGGCATGCACTATTGCACTGCAGTGTCTGCTATCGTCTCCTTGTCCACTTTTTTCTACTTTCTTCTTCTTTCTTTCTTCTTCAGTGTTCTGCCCTTAGGCAGTTCAGCGCTCGTGAATAAGCCGGTGCCCCGCGCTTGGCTTTCCAGTGGCGCTTTAGAAATTAGGAGATTACGATTACGATTACGAGATCGTCCAAGATTCCAGCGACACCATTCTTATCTACATGTACGAGTATTCTGTGCTTTTTTCCTTGATTTTTTATATCCTCATCCCTTTTCTCCGTGACTCCGTCCATCAACCAGTCCATCTTCATCTTTCTTGGTCTTCCTGGTCGTTTCTTTCCCTCCATTCTTCCCTCGAGTAGCCTACCATCCTCAAGAACGAGTCTCCTCTCAATATGTGAGTCATCCAGTCAGTCATCCAGTCAGTCAGTCAGTCAGTCAGTCAGTCATCCAGTCAGTCAGTCAGTCAGTCAGTCATCCAGTCAGTCAGTCAGTCAGTCAGCCAGTCACTCAGTCAGTCAGTCAGTCAGTCAGTCATTCAATCAGTCAGTCAGCCAGTCAGTCAGTCAATCAATCAGTCAGTCAATCAATCAGTCAATCAATCAATCAGTCAGTCAGTCAGTCAGTCATCCAGTCAGTCAGTCAGTCAGCCAGTCAGTCAGTCAGTCAGTCAGTCATTCAATCAGTCAGTCAGCCAGTCAGTCAGTCAATCAATCAATCAGTCAGTCAATCAATCAGTCAATCAATCAGTCAGTCAGTCAGTCAGTTGTTTTCCTCGATACCTTCCTGCAATACAATTTCACCGTAGAATTTGAGTTTATGAGTTTCCAGACGCGAGGTTGTGAGCATATTGATTCGAGACGCTTAGACTGTTGATGCCAATGGACGAGATCCCACCTACACCGTGACCATATTGGCCAGTCATCATGCATTTCTAATATGATGTTAATTAAGTCAATTAATGCAAAGACTAATTAGAACATTGACTGAATAAACACTCGATCTCTTTCAAATCAAAACCGCGTTGATGAACAGCACACATCTTAACATCATCATTCAACGTTTATCTAATAATAACAATATTTCACATAAGAACGCAACGTATACGAGTAGCCTCCCTTCAAGTGCCGCAACTGTTGCAATGCGAGTCGGTTTGGCTGAGGACAGACTGCAGTGGCCAGGAACGACTTCCATGTCCTTCGAGGTCTTCTACCGCCAAAGAACAACCGTCCTCCAGGTCTCATCAGGGCCAGTATTCACAAGTTTGAACTTCCGAGCAAAGATGGCCGGACCTTTGTCTCTTACAGTTCTTTTCAAACATATTACTAAAGCATAGTCCAACTATCGATTCCATCCAATTCCAAAACTGATTGCTCCCTTTAATATTATTATTATTTAAATGTAATTTTTGTCTGTCCCAATATACCAGGTTGCAGTTTGCCAACCTGTTTTTGCTCATTAAACGAATACAGAGGTATAAGCCTACATGTACATAGCATATATACATTAGTAATATTAAACTGTTACTATATTTTAAACACAATAAGACATTTTTCGTCTCAATGTTTGCTTAGCTAGACAAAAATCGTGTACATGCGTACCTAAAATAAATAGTTAGGCTACTCGAAATAATGATTTTCTGTTAGGCGGAAGTAGGCTACTAAGTAATTATAGGCCTACAGGCCCTACACTTTTCATTTAATGGTTTTAATCTAGCATTGATTATATCTCGAATTGCGGAGGTGGCGCTTATAAAATTTCCTTGATGAAAGAATCTAAAAGGGCATTAGCAAATTAGAAGAATTTAACAACTTGAGCAAGAGTACTTGAATTGACAAGATAGGCCTATGACAAGAATACCATCACGGACAAATTCAATTACAGAATGAATACTGTCAATCTGTTACCGAAATACAAAAAATCGAAATATGACCAAACAATCAAACAATATACGATCTAAAAATTACCAGCGAACAAAAGAAAGCTGCATTCGATTCATTAATCCATTAACCATTGTGAAACGTAAAGAAACAATTTTCGGCAACAGAACTAACAAGCATTTAAATAAAAGTAGAGTCAATTTTTCATTTTGTGACATGTAGCCTATAGAACAGGGGTCTC
Source organism: Lumbricus terrestris (assembly GCA_949752735.1). Classification (NCBI taxonomy): domain Eukaryota; kingdom Metazoa; phylum Annelida; class Clitellata; order Crassiclitellata; family Lumbricidae; genus Lumbricus; species Lumbricus terrestris. Next base: position 23,339 of record CATKHU010000303.1, read on the forward strand.
AAACTCAAGTCAGCATGTGGGCCGCATTTGGAGATTTGTAATGACTCGCGGGCCGCAACATAAAAATATAATCGTGCATGTGAAATTATAGAATTAGTCAGGGCTTAAAGTGTGCCTGGACGGTCATGGACGGCGTCCATGCACTTGTTTTAAAATCTGGACGCCGTCCAGCCACTTATTGGCGAGCACAGGCTGGAAAGGTAAGGGGCGTCCAGGCACTTCTTTTGGAGAGGTAAACGGCGTCCAGGCACTTATTTTTCCACACTTTAGGCACTGGAATTAGTTATTTGTCATTGCAGCATACAATACTGTATTACTGTAATGATGATAATAACCCTGTAAAATTCACATAATATTATATGTTGAGTGTAGGGCCTACCGGTAACCATATAATACTAGTAGCCTACTACAAACAAGCTTGAAAACCATTCTATCCAAATTATTGAAAAATGCGTAGGCGCTATAATTGAAAAATTCTGCTGTAATCAAGATCAAAAATTAATTGACTCTAATTGTTTTAAGTATCTATCCTAAGCAATGTTCAGAGCAAGGCAACTCGAATTTAGTTAGAGACTCTGAGCGTTCTTGAGTAGGCCTATTCTAAATTTTCTAATTGCTCTAAACCAAAACCCCAAAATGGTCTAGTTGGAATAAATATACCTGTTAGTGTCATTGTTGAAAACAAAACAAATGGAAATTAATTTGTAAAACAAAAAATACGCGGAAGTGACATTTTTCAACTTCTCGTCATCTGTTGAGATACGATTATTACAGGATACTCTATTTTGCGACACCGGCACACAAACTTCGCTGTATACCCTACTCCAGTACTTCTGCTTTGGCGTTGCCTCGCACTGAAGGTCCACTATATATATATATATATATATATATATATATATATATATCCTAACCCCCATCTGCATTTGCCTATATCTGCTGTTATGAAATCTATGTCCGCAGCAAAAGGAGTAGAAAGCAGTTTAAACCTTGGCTCAAATCGTAAAAGAACTGCAAAATTCTGTTAAACCGATTTCTTTCTTTGAAAAATAAAAAAACCAGGTGGCTGTTCGCGGGCCGCATTGATCGGGTTCGCGGGCCGCATGCGGCCCGCGGGCCGCGTGTTTGAGACCTCTGCTATAGAATGATGACGATGACGATGATGATGATAATGATGGTAATGGTGATAATAGTAATATTAGTGGCAGCAATGACAATAATAATAATAATAATAATAATAATAATAATAACACTCGATGATGATGATGATGATGATGATGATGATGATGATGATGATGATGATGGCGACGACAATATTAAGAATAATATAATAATAATAGGATAAATAATAATGATAGCAGCAGCAGTTGCAGAAGCAATAGCAGTAGCAGTAATAATAGTGATGGTAGTAATAATAGTAATAGTAATAGTGGTAGTTGTTACTGCTGCTGTCGTTTTTGGCTATAATATTTACTCTTCGCAGTATTTTACATAGCTATTTTAATGTGGACCTAATTACAGTTGAGATAGTTTATGATAGACAGAGGAGTTATTTTCACGATCATATTAATGCACTGAACCAATAAAACAGAGAGATCTCTTCATTCTGACTGTCACATAGTCATCAATATATAATCAGAGCGGTTGTCATTTGGTCTTCTCCAACCATCTGTCTCATTTCTCTGCAGTCAATAATATCTCAACCAATCGCTTTCCAATTCATCAATTTCTCTCCATCCGTCCGTCCAACTCTCATTTATTCAGAATCTTTGCTGCAGCTCATCGTCCCTCTGAGTATCTCTATCTGTCTGTCTCTATCTCTATCTCGTCTCTATCTCTGTCTCCGTCTCCGTCTCCGTCTCTGTCTCTCTCTCTCTCTCTCTCTCTCTCTCTCTCTCTCTCTCTCTCTCTCTCTCTCTCTCTCTCTCTCTCTCTCTCTCTCTGTCTCCGTCACTGTCTCTGTCTCTGTCTCTGTCTGTCTGTCTGTCTGTCTCTCTCTCTCTCTTTCTGTCTCCGTCACTGTGTCCGCCTCCGTTTCTGCCTCTGTCTCTGTCTGTCTCTTTCTTTGTCTGTCTGTCTGTCTGTCTGTCTGTGTCTCTATCATTGTCTGCGACTTTCTCTTTCAAAGTGTTTATTGTGAAATATTTCTTACGGATTTCCAAATCTGTACGAACCTAATAATTTTTATTCTCTTTGTCTCTCTGTGCGGCTGTCTCTTGACGTTTTTCGCTCTCTGTCTGTATATCGCTTTCTCGATGTGGTCTCACAGTAGCAGGGGCGCCCGCAGGCGTACGCACTTACGCAAGTGCGTACAGCAGCGGCGCCCGTAGACGTACGCACATAGGTAAGTGCGTACAGCGCGAGGATAGAAAAGGTATGTTTTTGAAAAAATTTTAGCTTGATGACTAAAAAAAAAAAAAAAAAAAAAAAAAAAAAAAGGTCATCAGTTTTTTCGGCCGTATGCCATCATGTTTTTGGGAAATTTTAGCTGACTATAAAAAAAAAAGTCATAAGTTTTTTCGGCGACCTAACGAATTTTTTTTTTCTGTTCGCCCCTCCTTCGAAAATTTCTGTGCGTACAAAAAAAAATCCTGCGGGCGCCGCTGCACAGTAGTCAGTATATGTGGCGATCCACACAGAAATCAGCATTAAGTCGGAAATTACACATAAGAGATATTTAAGGAAATAGTATGTTTGTGATTTTTTTTACAGAATTTAATTAAAAATAATTTTTAAAAGTTTTCTTTAATATTTTCAAAACACACGTTTCCTAGCTATATTAATGCTTTTGATATGAAAATTAGTTTGTCTTACTTAACTTAATTGGTTAATTAATTAGTTTAATTGGATCACTTTTTCCTTATAGCCTAGGCCTATCTTCGGTTAGAATAAAGCTAGAGCAATAATTTTTGTATCAAACTCAATATCTTGTAAAATCACCTTAATTCTGGTTTTGGTGTGTGGCGCCATATTATATAGGCTCTAAGTTATTTCATCTGTACACAGTAAGCTTATACGTGCAGATATAGTTTGCGATCAAGAAGGTTCAACTGCCTCTGGAAAAATCACCGGGATTCAAAAACTGAACATGGAAATGATGGAAGGGTCGTTTTCAAGGTCGTTACACTATATTGTGCACACTGTAGCCGGCGATCAGACGGTTGGAAGCCGACCTTAGAAGAGAGAGAGAAATAAAGAGAGGGGGGACTTTGAGGGACCGATCTTTGTGAAACGACAATTGACTTTTAACGTCAGTCAATTCAATAAATAAAATCCGTTCATATCGTCGACATTTTGTATGTTTGCCTGTGCGGATGTGTCCGGCTGCATATATGCGCCTCTGTATTCGTAACTCCTGCTGTCGATGTTAGAGCTATGTCTTGTCTGCCTCAAAGATTTCTTCTCTGTCTCTGTGTCTCTATCGTCGCTCTCTGTGTCTCTATCTGTGGCTCTTGTTGTACGTCTCCGTATGCCTATGTATTCGTAAGTCATCGCCTATTTGTCTGCCACTGTAGTCTCCTCCAATGTCTTATTGTGTGTGCAACTGTCATGCTGCCTCCGAATCACTTAATCTCATTCACTCCATCGGTATTTCTCCACTATGCTATTAGTATTTATGTCTCTATATGTCTGTCTGTCTGTCTATCTGTATGCCTTTCATTCATCCATTCATTCATTATATTTATCTTCATGGATGTGGGCATGCATGTGTGTACTGTGTATACATGTGCGAAATTTGATTGCGCACATGTGTATGTACATGTATGCTGCTGTGCGTGTGATGTGTGTGCATGCATATTGGTATATATATAATAATTATGGATGCAGTATATATAGTAATGTATATATAGTATTATATACATGTGCTTATATATGATTATATATGTATATATAGTCTATATATAATAAATATATGTATATGGGTGTGTGTGACACACAGTGTGCGTGTGAGTATCACAGCGCGTGCGTGACTGCGTGTTCGTTTAATGACATAACCAAGTGACACACCGCGTCTGCATGGGTACAAAAAGAAATAGGAAATAAACAGTAATTATATTTAGTAACCCCATTACAAAGATTTAATGACCAGCTTTATCTCTCTCTCCGTCTGTATAATATTGGCGGAATAAAATTTCGACCGTCCTGTATTTATACCACGGCAGTCAGCTCCCTGCAAAGAGGCCCACGGATAATAATAAACTTTAATGAACGCCAAAAATCCCGATCTATTCCAAGAAGCAAAACATCGCAATTTCAGTTCAGAAGCAGTCTACAATATTGTGGCTTTTAATGCGTCTCTCTTCAAGAGACGTCAGGATTTCTTTCCCCTTGGACCATTGGTGATTTGTCTCTGTTATAGGTAGACATTATAACTGATCGATCTCATCCTCAGGCTTTCGATCATCGACATTAGAATGCAGAACATCATCCATAGATCAAAGTCTGCTTTGAACAACTAAACGCGTCGTTGTTTTAAGGTCTTGATGCGTTCAACGCGTGCATGCTGCAGTACTCTACAGTCTACACAGTCTACACCAACTCTGCAATTCCTCTAATAAAAAGAAATGTTGTCATATACTGTAAAGAATATAATAATAATAATAATAATAATAATAATAATAATAGTAGTAGTAGTAGTAGTAGTAGTAGTAGTAGTAGTAGTAGTAGTAGTAGTAGTAGTAGTAGTAGTAGTAGTAATAGTAGTATAGTATTATTATTATTATTATTATTATTATTATTATTATTATTATTAGTAGTAGTAGTAGTAGTAGTAGTAGTAGTAGTAGTAGTAGTAGTAGTAGTAGTAGTAGTGTAGTAGTAGTAGTAGTAGTAGTAGTGGTAGTAGTAGTAGTAGTAGTAGTAGTAGTAGTAGTAGTAGTAGTAGTAGTAGTAGTAGTAGTAGTGGTAGTAGTAGTAGTAGTAGTAGTAGTAGTAGTAGTAATAATAATAATAATAATAATAATAATAATAATAATAATAATAATAATAATAATAGTAATAATAATGAAAAAATTATAATAATAACAATAGCAATAATAATAATATTGATGATAATAATAATACCAATTTGTATATTATTATTATTATTATTATTATTATTATTATTATTATCAACAAGCCGTTAATATTTACATTGTACAATCTATTTCAACTTTTCGGCATATTTTTCTAAATAATTTAACACTTCTAAAATTATTTTTCCCGAGGTAGGCTACAAATAATCCTGAAGCAGCCTACCTATTATTATAAAAACGCTGCAAAGAAATAAACAAAAGATTTGGCTTGGTTAAGCTGCCTCATGTTCCGGCAAGAGAAAGCGTTGCGAAAAGCGACAGTATTGAAGTTCGTTATTGTTATTATCATCATTTATCATCATCATTATTATTATTTATCATTGTTATCATCATTACTATTTATCATTGCTATTATAACCATTATTGTTTAAATGCCCCGAGGTATATAATTTTATGATCTCTCAGGAATTTACAAACTGATTATTATTTATTATATCATTATGTTTATTATTATAATTACTATTATTAATACTATTACTATCAATATTAATATTATTTATTGCACTTTAATAATATTATTTGGCCTATGATCGTTACTCTCCTTGTTGTTGTTGATGCTAGTTAGCTACTATTACTATCATTGTCATTTTCATTACCATCATCATCACCATCATGCACCATCATCATCACCATCATCCACCATCATCACCACTACCATCATCATCAGCATCATCAGCATCATCAGCAGCAGCAGCCGCAGAAGCATCATCATCACCATTTTATTATTATTACCACTATTATAATTTTTATAGTTATTGTTTTTGTCGTTATTATTATTGCTTTTAATTTTAAAATTATTATTATTATTATTATTGTATTTTTATTTATTTATTTCTTTCTTTATTTATTATTATTATTATTATTATTATTTTATTTTTGTTTATTTTTTATTATTTTTATTATTATTATTATTACTATTATTATTATTATTTTTATTATTTTTTTTTAATTATTATCATCATTATTATTACTATTAATTACTACTATTACTATTATTATTATTATTACTATTATTATTATTATTATTTGTATTATTTTTATTATTATTATTATTATTATTATTAATTTTATTGTTATCATCAGCATCAGCATCTTAATCATCATCATCATCATTATTGCTAACATTATTATTAATATTTTTATTGTTATCATTATTATTCGAACAGTCTGTGAATTCTTATTCGGCTCACAGAGCGATTTGATGTTCACTAAAAAGTTGATTCTCGTAAATAAGACTTTTTCACCCATTACAGTTAACAGACGCTCTTCAAGTTAATCTGATGTCAGCCTCAGCGCATGCGCAGCATCAGTGCAAACGTCGCGTTGTAGTGGTCGACGGTACGCGTCTGCGCGTCTGTCCGTCAGTCCGTCTGCGCAGACGTGTGTAAGGGGAGTAGCGGTGGAGCGAGCGACCAACCGACTTCGCTTCTGCCGTCACCCGATTTCTGTTGCGGCCTCCTCGGCCCAACGACAGTCGGAGTGCTTCTGAATGACGAGTGACATCAGCACGCAGGCAGACGACAAGTCGAGAATCTGAAACGAGGCAGTGGCGCTAAATTTATTTAGCACACAATGCAGATTATGTATAAGCGTTAGAAAGATTTTGTCGTTTGGCGGCTATTAGATTTTCGGGTCAGAATCCAGTTTGGTCTTTGGTCCTTCCGATATGATTTATCCGATTTCGGTATGGCTTTTCCATTGTTTTCAAGCTTTCATTGTGACTTTGATCATAGATGTAAAAAACGATGAAAATAAAATAAAAAAACGGGAAAAACGTCGTTTTTTCGAAATAATAAAAAACGACAAAAAAAGATAAAAAACGGAAACGGAAAATTATTTACCTTTGTTGCATCTGAAATTTAATTTTCAGCTTAAAAACCTTGCTTATGCAATTTTATCAAGAAACTGCAAATAACACAACTTTATTATTAGGCCAAAATAATTGGTTTAAGTACCGGTAACAATAAAAAGCAATAAAAAACTTGAGCAATAAACTGTGGTAACATTAATCTACCACGGTAATTTTTTTCTTATAACTTTGGTCTAATAAGAAATTCGGACAAATAAAAGGTATTGAAATCTTTTCAAATTTAAATTGTAGACATAAGTCCACATTATAAGTTTATGCTGATCGACATAACACAAATAAAATCTAATCAGAAGCAAAAACCACAGATGTGTATTAAATTATATATTGCACATTATTTTGTACTTTAAATTGCTACTTATAAATATTAATTATAGGCCCAAGAATTTTATATCAAAATAACTCTTACAAATTTCATTTCTTGTAGGGATCTACTACATGTATTTCTCAAAATTATGACTTAAACAATTAAGCTTACATAAAGACCCTATAGTTAGCTGCATACTTGAGAGTACGGTGAAAACGTATGGAATATCAGACAAAAACTAAATTAAGGAAAATAATATTAGACAGTAAATAATTAAATAAAGTTACATAAAAATCGAAAAAAACGATAAAAAACGATGGTAAAAATAAAAAACGAAAAAACGACGTTTTTGGGGAGAGAACAAAAAACGAAAAAAACGTTTTTTACAACTATGACTTTGATCATCTGAACGCACACCCGAGTCTTGTTAGAATGCTTTACACATTTACACATTGTCGTGATTGTAAATGCATTAATTATTCAGTTCTCGTCCATTGTTCCCGCAGTGCGTTTGCAGGCGGTTCAATAAAGTATAATTATACTTACTTACTTACACACCGAAATAAGGACGCTGTGCAATTCAATGGATTAGACTAGATTAGATTAGATTCTATTTATGGAATACAAAGATCTATAGTGGCCAGACGTTCTATATAGTAGGCGTATACATTTTCATATGGACAACTGCCCTGTATATAAAAATGAGAATTTAATGGCACACGATTGTCTTGTGTGTCACTTGGACCTGTATGTATACATTTATGTATATATATGCATGTATAACTATGTATATACGAAGGTCGGTAGGTATCTATATACGTATATAAACTATATATGTATGTATAAAAGTATGTATGTATGCATGCTTGTATGCATCTGGCTTCTTCTTTCATAGCGCCTCCTGAAAATTTCAGCATGGCGTCTTATATGGCAATCAAAAGGTCTTAAGAGATATGTCTTAAGATAGCTAGAAAATATTTCTTGTGAAGACATTGGACGTTCGTCACTAAGAATTCGTAGTGGTATGCTTATGACCTATAGGGGCCAACATATACCGTATGCCCAGCATGCCATATATACCACCCGAAGCAGCAGCAGCACTACAGCATCGGCATCAGCGGGTCGCTTCACCAGGTTTCCGTTTCCGAAACGTCCATCCATATCCTATGATGGATTTGTTTTTACTCCATTCCTCTGGTTGGTGGAGGAGCATCGTAAATAAAGTTGAAGGAAATCGAAGCCGTACATGGTTGATCGATCGCCCGCCGTTCGACGGTCGAGGAGGGAGCGAGGGAGGGGAACTGTGGGCGACTTGGGGATCATATTTCACCGGTGTACACCCGACCGGGACCCGGAGACCATCTCTCCATTAACAATCGTATATATACGGAACGTTGAACGATGGCCTGCATGGCTGAAACAGCCTTCTAAAAGACTCGTCGTCGTTCACGGGTTAATCGATAGATGGCGACTTAAGAGGTCGGTTGGCCATCTGGCGAACGAAAGGCGGAGACGAAACCGTTTATGCGACCACTCGGGTCATATCGGAGTCACACTCCACTGGTCGCCTGTCGTTTATAAAGAATAAGGTTCAATATTGTCGTGCTCCGAGGGCGTTGGTGCCTTCACCTCCGTATAAATAAGCATGTCTGCCTGCCAGGAGCCCGTGTATAGGACCAACTGGGCCACTGTTTGCACGCGGACAGTGCCGGTCACAAGCCTGGAACTAGGGAGCAGCGCCACAAAGATACTAATACTATTCGGTTCTGTTGGTCGGAATAAGAGTGTAGAGTGTAGACCATCATTCAAATGCAATGCCTCAATCATATTCAATCGGTCCCAAGAATCGCCTCAAACTTCTTCTTCTTCTTCTTCTTCTTCTTCTTCTTCTTCTTCTTCTTCTTCTTTTCTTTGCTCTCTTCCGTCATCAGTCGTGCGACGACGATGAGGCTCCCACGTGACTTCTCCAGACTTCTCTACTTCTGAAGAGATCCTTTGCTCTTGACATGCTAATATTCATCTCTTTCATGCAGGTCTTCCATGACGTTAAGCCCGTCGTCACCAGTGATAGCTTGAATGTGCTCAATCAACGATACTCTGTAACTCCATCATTCAAACGCTCCGATAAATTCGTAAATCAAGTTGGCTGACCGAATAATGCTCTGTCAAACCTTCGTTTTATTCAGAAACACGATTACCATTTCAGTCATTGTCTGTGCGCTTCGTCAACATAATATTATCATTTCCATTTCGGCATTCATATACCTGTGCAGCAACTCTTTGAATTACTTCAGAAGCGATGATTTTGCTAATGGCTCCTTTACTTTCCACAGCCCACTCTCTCTACGGAAGTGACTGCATCGCTTGCGTAACTGTCGCATGTCCTTCTGGGAACATCGCCTTTGAAGGAACCGACACATTGGTGTGTGTGGCTTAGACTGATATCTGGCGATGTTGTAGAATGGAATAGGAATCGATGTGCGCGTGGGGACGTGGTGGTGAAGTGGGTATGCTCGCTGCCTTGCAGCCGGAGGGTTCCAGGTTCGAATCCACCTCAATCCGCCGTGTAGGGACCTTGGGCAAGTCCTTCACTCGCAATTGTTCAGCGCTTCGGCGTGAAACTCCGACGCAGTGTTCGCGCTGTAGTCGAGAGCGCCTCTGAGTAGCGATCTTGAAGGGACGCTTTAGAAATATTAGAAATAATAAATAAATGCTGAGGGTTTTATGCCAAATGATGTCTTAGAACTGGACTGCGTACACTGTACACTGTACAGTGTGTAGTCGACATCAGTTGTCTTGAAAACATTCTGCAAATAATAGCAGTTTTTTCGCCTTGGTTTATTTATTCTCCCTTTTTGCAATTGTTGTGCGCGTGCGACAGTCTATTTGAATTTTTCGTCGAATATTCATTAATTCATTCTGAGAATTTATATAGCGCCTCTTGAAGATACATACTCAGAAAAGCTCCCACCCCAGTCAGAGGCTATCTCTTGCATGTTGAAATACCGCGGGCAATATTGCTATAATTATGTCTGTCTTATTCCTTAATTTTATTCATTTATTGTGTCTGTCTATCTGTCCAACGCCGGGCAATACTGCAATTTGTTTGTTAGCTTGTTTGTATGCACACTTGTTATAGCGCCCCTTCAAGCTCTCTACTCAGAGTCGCTCCCGACTGCAGAGCGGACACTGCTTATTCAATTCAATAAGCGGACACTGTCTGTTTATTGGAGTTTCACGCCGAAGCGCTGAGCAATTGCGAGTGAAGGACTTGCCCAAGGTCCCTACACGAAGACTTGAGGTGGATTCGAACCTCGAACCTTCCTGCTTCAAGGCAACGACGCCACCACTACACCACAGCACCCCACGTATGTCTGCCTTATTCACTTATTCACTTATTCGCTTATTCACTTATTCGCCTATTCACTTATTCACTTATTCGCTTATTCACTTATTCACTTATTCACTTATTCGCTTATTCACTCATTCACTTATTATGTCTGACTGTCTGTCTGTTCATGTGTTTGTTTTAATATCTCGTTGACTTGACTGTCGTCCTGGGTTTGTTCTTCGAGTGATCGCCTTTCTATCTGTTGCCGTCCGGTTTTGACTTTGTTCCGCATCTACCTCTACCCCGTGTCGTTTTCTTGCTGTCCTTGCTTTATCCCCGTCTCTTGTTCTGATTCAACGGTATACACTGCTCTATGTCTTTATATGTCTATGGTCTACGTCTGTGTCTGCCTTTCTCAGTCTACCTATGCTTGTCTTCATTGCTCGGTGTCTTCCTTTGTATGCGTGCTCCAGTTTCTTTGGTTGTTATTTTCACTTCAGTGCGGATCAGTCCGACGGTATTATGAAACCGACTTCTTCTTCGTTAGAAAGGATTGTCTATTGTTGTTTCCCCTTTGTTCAATTTCTTTTGTTCGAATTCTTCTCGGTTATTACTCTGCAGTGTCATTGTATTTCTTACTCCCTCTCCCTCTCTATCTGTATGTGCCTGTCTGTCTGTTTATCTGTCTGTATGCCTGCCTGTCTCTCTCTCTCTCTCTCTCTCTCTCTCTCTCTCTCTCTCTCTCTCTCTCTCTCTCTCTCTCTTTATGACCCTGTCATCTTCATTCTCTTTGTCATCAAGCCTTCACTGTTTCTGTCTCGGATCTTTCCCGAGTCTTTGATTGCCATGGTCAAATCAATGGTTTATGTATGTTTTGTGCCACGCTGCAGTGCAACAAAATGCGAAAAGAATTATTACGGCCAACCAAAGAATATTCTTACCTCATAATTATCACCCAATTTTATCGTATCTTATCTTATATCATCTGATCTCAAATTATTATGATTATTATTACTACTCTCGAGGTTATTATTACGATAATTTGCAAAAAATCTATTTAAATGAACTACTCAGAGGCACTCCAAAGTACCAACCCCAGCGTCGTCAAATAAAACTGTCATCTTAAGATGAAAGAGGAACATATCGAGGTACCTCAGAACGAGTTCTTGGAAAGGAGCAAAGCATCAAGAGATGCCATCCCAGGTCGAAGGGCCTACCACCGAGTATAGGCTGCACGGTTCTTATCTTCTTTCCGATTTCTTTATCACTGCCTCTCAGTGCCGCTGTCTCTGAGCTGATTATAATTATAGGCTTGTCTAAAGACTATGTATGTGTGTATGTATATGAACATTTATATAGCGCCTTACAATAACCTCACAAGGCGCTATGACGCGGGCTCTATATTACCATAATATGGCAACATGACATTATGTGAGTTTAATGATCAACGGTGCCAAAAGATACACAAGCATAACCTGGTCATAATCATTACGTCTGAGATTCTTATTGCGCGCGTTTTAAATTGATTTAATAACAATAATAATCCCAATGGCGGCGTCAGTAATGCAATCTCAACAGGAGGTCGCGTCAGGGTCAAGATAGTCATTCGGCAGGTCAAAGAAATTAATGCAGGAAGAGACTAAAAATTCAAAACAAAATTGGCGGGTCATAAGGCAGGTCAATATTCCAGGTTCGAATCCAGCTCAAACCGTCGCGTTGGCATCTTGAGCAAGTCCTTCACTCGCAATTGCTCTCGCGGTCTTCGGAGTGAAACGCCGATGCAGTGTCCACGCTGTAGTCGGGACCGCCTCTGAGTAGAGGGCTTGAAGGGGCGCTATAACAAATGCAATAAGTAAGTAAGTAAGTAAATAAATAGATAAATAAATAAATAAATAAAGAGTTAGTCAATTGACCTGCCGCGATCTATCTCGGAGCCGCCATTGAATAACAATGACTGAAACCTGATTTCATTCAAATAATTGCAAGAGGTTATTTTATGTCTACACGACGTGTGTGACTTTGATGATGATTTGATGAATTTGCAAGGATGGAGTCTGACTCTGTTACTTACCTGTAAAGTAATGACGATGCAGACGATGCTGACTAAGATGAACATGTTCGAGTTGAACCAATTCACAACCGATCTGTTGCATCCCTGTTAGAACGAACGAAATGGAAAAACAATGTACAGGGTGAACCAAAAAAGTTATCCCTGCGGTTTTTGCCAATATTTTGGATGTTGTACATAGATATGATTTAACCTTTAATCCTATGAAAATTCTTACTTCTGACCAGAAAACTTAGGGATTGCTTCTTTTGGCCCACCCTGTAGATGACCGGCTCATTCAATATATAATTAAGCAAATGGCTTTGTATAATAGGGAGTGTAAGGCTGTGTAAAGCCTAAATGATGTAAATGAAGAAGGTTTGCGTAAAGTAGCATGATGATGTTATTTAGAGCCAGAGGGTCCAAGAGCAACGCTTTAATGGAAATTGAAACCGAAAAGGAAAATAGACGGAAGAATATAATTATGACAACAACAAAAAGGTGAAGCAATAGCAGCTGCAGTAGCAGTGAAAGAATGGAAGAAGAACACGAAATACGAGGAAGATGAAGAAGAAGAAGAAGAAGAAGAAGAAGAAGAAGAAGAAGAAGAAGAAGAAGAAGAAGAAGAAGAAATAGAACAAAGACAAGAACGCTAAGAAGAACTCGAAGAATAGCGCGATGAAGACAGCAGAAGAAGCAGAAAACCGAGGAGTAAAAGAACAAGAACAAGATGCTGAAGTGGGGCGCGGTGGTGTAGTGGCGGGTTCGGTGTTTTGTAGCTGGATGGTTCCAGATTCGAATCTACCTCAAGCCGCCGCGCAGGGACCTAGAGCAAATCCTTCACTTGCAATTACTCTTGCGCTGCGACGTGAAACTCCGATGCAGCGTCCGCGCTGTAGTCGGGAGCGCCTCTGAGTACAGAGCTTGAAGGGTCCTATAGAAATGGAGAAATAAAATTTAAAAAAATGCTGATAATGAAAAAGGAGAAGAAAAAACACGGCACGGAAGAAAAAAGACATGATGTGGATCTATTATAGCCTACATGTAGATATGGTGGAGTCAATACAAAGAGGAGCAGAAAAATTGCTGACCTGAGTGTTCAACGAATCTCTGGTCATTTCTCGCTTTTCCTGATGATTGGCGTAGATGTAGAGAACTGCTTCGATCTGACATTTGTTCTCATCCTTGAAGATCATCTGTCCCTTCGTGTCGTTGAAGACGGTCGAACAGCAGGACATCGGAACGAACATCTCGTATTTCGTCTTACTGTAGTTGTACCAGGCACTGTGTCGATAGTCCTCGGGACCAGAAGAACCGCAGCATTTCAACTGATCATAAACAATACGTCACGTCAGGTAGGGTCAGGCACGGTAGGTCAGGTCAGGTCAGGTGAAATAAGGTCGGATTAGATCAACTATGGTATAGGATAATAGGTCGGGTGAGATAAGGTGAGATCGGATCATCGAAGGTAGGGTCAGGTAAAGACAGCTTTCGTAGGCCAGGTCAGGTCAGATCAGCTACGATAGGGTCAGGTCAGGTTAGAAATGGTAGTCAGATCAGATCAACTTAGTATGCTGACTTAAGACCTGTCTTGTTCAGCCGTGGTCTGCACTTTTATAGCGCCTTTCATCGAATTATCCTGAATAGATGCTACATAAAAACTTCATGATGACAATAATGATAGTTATGATGATGACAACATCAATAGATCTAATAAAATCTAGTTAACCGATTATACACGTTATAGGCTATAGCGCCGTTTAGGAACATTACGAAGTCCTATAGAATAGTAACAGTGTGTTACAATTTACAATACAAGTGAAGTCAATGATAAAATGGCGGTGACAGAGTTAGAGGTCAATTAAGGGTTAGATCTATCCATAGACAAATGCACAAGTGAGTCAGATATATTGCGACACGACAGCCAGGGCCGGATTAAGAAATGTGGGGCCCTGTTCGGGAAATTTTTTGCGGATCTCCGGCCAAAAATTCTGATGACTTTTTTAGTCGTTTGGTTGAAATATGCTAAAAAATCAACAAATCTTCGGAATTTGTTTTGCATGTGTGGGCCGAACATGCTGAACATGCTTTAATCCGGCTCTGATGACAGCCTATTGTAGGGTGAGTAAGGTTAAGCAAGAGCCAAGGAACTAAGTAGTAGGTTAAGTGACAGTGGTCCTGACGTTGACCTTGGCCTAGACCTTAGGTCATTTAGTGCGAATTGATCTCATACCAGCGGCGCCCGCAGGATTTTTTTCTTGTACGCACAGAAATTTTCCTGGAGACCTTTTTTTTAGTCATCAGCCAAAAATTTCCAAAAAACATACCTTTTCCATCCGCCGAAAAAACTGATGACCTTTTTTTTAGTCATCGCGCTGTACGCACTTGCGTACGTGCGTACGTGCGTACGTCTGCGGGCGCCGCTGTCTCATACTGTCACTTAGCCTACTACTTAATCACCTTTTTCTGCATGGCGTCCAGTAGGACCGTCACGTGGTCTGTATCGATGGTAGTGAGGTTGCTTGGAGTTCCAGATTTGTTGTATTCATTTCGAATCTGGTATTTCAACGAACTCTCCACTTTCAGCAGAATCTGCGTCCAAAGAAAACAAGCACGTCTAGAAGGAAACGCGACCAACAATAATTAAACCTAGTTCATAATCAGGAATACGTGCTCGTTCGTTTAAATCAATCAATCAATCAATTAATCAATCAATCAATTAATCAATCAATCAATCAATCAATTAATTAATCAATCAATCAATCAATCGGCCGTTTATTGACACAAAATAATCGACTAAGTGCGATAATGCCAATAAAATGGCGAATAGCGAGAAAACAATTATTTTAAAATTATAACGAGAAATGAACCATCAAAGACAACAACGGAAACTGATGGGCTACTTAATTAATCTAAAAAGAAACTAATAATAATCGTCGATCAGATGTTTCGAGTAAAAATCGAACATCAATCACAAACTATATATATATAGGGTCACAGTATATATATAATATATGCTGTGGTTTCCATTGAATTGTCTGTTCATTTGTGGCAGCGCAACTGCCTGGCTAACTCTCCTATATATAGCCTACTTCACGGAGCTACATGTACATGACATGTGTCTCAGTAGGCTACTACTTTGTGGGACGCGGTCGTGTAGTTGGCATGTTCGTTGCCTTGCAAGTTGCAGCCGGAGGGTTGCATGTTCGAATCCACCTCAAGTCGCCTAGTATAGGGGCCTAAGGGCAAGTCCTTCACTCGCAATAGCTCAACGCTTCGGCGTGAAACTCCGATGCAGAGTCCGCGCTGTAGTCGGGAGCGCCTCTGAGTGGCGAGCTTGAAGGGGTGCTATAGCAAGTGCACATACAAGCAAACTTCAACTGCAGCAGCATGTTGGGACAACGTAGAGCCGCCCATGTCCGTGCTTATGTCATAAAAGTGCGACAGATAAAGACAAACGTTGTTCTATAATTAAGTAGATGTTCTAAACCAGGCAAGCACACAAGAACACGATAGCCTCCAACGAATAAATCTTTATCTACGCACAGTGTAGTATACTAACTTGGCCAGCATAGAGCACTCCTCCCAGTACGTAGGCCTACATCACGGTACATGAACGTTAATCGTGTTTTAATTAGACACAAGAATTATTTAGATTTGGAGATCGTTGCGTTTCCTTGACGTTCAGTATTATACGACTCCAATCATGAACGTCAGCAACAAGCAAATCGCATTAGTTTCAGAACAACGAAGCAGAGTGAGTGTAAAGCGAGGTCTGAGGTCATTCGTGCAATAAGATTGTATCATAATCACAACGCCATTTCCTATAGATGAAACTAACGGAAAAGGATGAGGCTAGATGAAATGCTGGCTTCATGGTACGAGTTATTTTTTGTGATCATCTAATATTGTCTTGTTATTCTTTTTTCAAATCGCACAGTTAGTCAAGATATTATAGCTCCATCATAGTTATTTTTTGCTTTATTATTATTATTTTTTGTCCCGAGGTATTTAGGATCCATCAGGGACTTCATTGCT
>CATKHU010000303.1:45000-52500 GCA_949752735.1 Lumbricus terrestris
GCAAAGTTAGATGCAATAAATTTGATGCAATTTTTCTTCAGTTCTTTCATTTAGGACCTGGAGCAACCTTTTAAGTTATGCCAAAGTTCATTTTCAACGAAAACATTTTTCTTGCTATACCCTAATGTATACGGATGAGTGAGTGACAATGGTTGATGCTTTGATGTTGAAATCCATTCGAATTTATGAGCGCATAACGTGTCTATGATTAGTGAGGTCAGTGACCCCAGCGCTAATGTCACTTTGTCTAACGGTCTCAATGTGGGGCGCGGTGGTGTAGTGGTGGCGTCGTTGCCTTGAAGCCGGAAGGTTCGACGTTCGAATCCACCTCAAGTCGCCGCGTAGGGACCTTGGGCAAGTCCTTCACTCACAATTGCTCAGCGCTTCGGCGTGAAACTCCAATGCAGTGTCCGCTCTGCATTCGGGAGCGCCAGGGCCGGATTTAAGCATGGGCTACACGGGCTCCAGCCCATGGGCCCCCACCACTTAGGGGCCCCCACCAGTTGCAGATTTATTTTTGTGTCCCTTCAGTGCGTACCCAATAATTTTGATTAAGGAATGGCTTTTAAGAGTCTTGCAACAGGATCTTAAGCAGTGAGTAGCAAAGTCTTCTGATTTGACCACTATAGCCTACTCGTTAATATTGTTCACCGTAGCGCTTTGTGTCTGACATCTTCAGCAGCAGCTGCTCTTGACAGGTTATCTTTCTTTTAACTCAAACTGAGTTAGCCTATATGCTGATGTACATGTATAGGGCCTATAGGCAGATACAGCGTCAGAGGTGTTCCCTCGACTCGGTCCGCATGCAGCAGACAACGAACAGATCGTGCGGTGGTCAGCGTCCTGGGCTTAATGGCCCTCACCACGAATATCATGTTACGGAGTGAAAGCTAGGTCCTGCTGCAGACAGACTCCAGCGTTTGGCTGGCGCTTTTGACCTTGGGTGACTCAATGTCCACATCTGTGGCAGCGCACAGCTGCTGTTTGCTGTCATTTCTGTGCTGTCAGAGTACTTGAGACTACAGTCCTATAGGACTCTACGTTTAGGCCTATAATATGCAAGGCATAGAAAGGCTCTCAGAAGCCGCAAGTTACGGTAAGTAAACAAAAAGCATCTCAAAATGAGAAAGTAAGCTACTGCAAAGACAACTTGTATTACTTCAGGCGGCAGCTCTAAGTACACCTGCTGTCATCGTGGATGACAAAAGGACTAGCATCAAAGAAATTCTCTGCTCGAGGTTTGGTTTTCTTTCTATGCTTGAATCTTGTAGACCCCATGTAGGCTAGTGATGAAGAAATACTCAAGTCTACGAAAAACCATGTAGTTGTAGGCCTATGGCAGGCTATAATAATGGTGATGACTCGATGAAAGTTTTGGCAATGAGCTATTGAGGTTTCATTATTTTGTAAAAATGTCTCAAGACGAGACAGGAAGAACAGGCATCAGTAGGCTATAAGTCATGTGCCGTTCATGAACCAATTAAGCCTTAGCCTATGCTTGACAAAGGTGTTGAAAGTTCATTCCCAAATGTGGAAATTATGCTAATAATGCAATTGGTGCTCATGGTCACAAATTGCAGTGCTGAATTAACGCGCGCTTTCCCTTGTGAAGATAATTAAGAAAAGGTTTCTCACAAGTATGGCACACGGTGACTTAGCATTACAGAGTGATACTCGATGCCAACTGGATTTTTGATCAGTCAATTGATGATTTTGCTAATAGAAAAATACACAAAGACACACTGAAACTTAGATCCAACTGTATCCCTAACCAAGCTATTTAACTGATTATAGCTGTCTGTTTTTATTTTGGAGGTCCTGCTTATGGCTTAAAGTGTGGCTGGACGGTCATGGACGGTGTCCATGCACTCATTTTAAGATCTGCACACAGTCCTGCCACTTATTTCGCAGCACAGCATGGAAAAAGAAGAGGCGTCTACACTTTAACCGCTGCTTATCACCATTTTCACTTTCTTTCTGTGTAGGCCTATGTGCAGGGCTGAAAGTGGTTTGGAAAAGTTGCCCGATCTGACTTTTGCGGACGAGCCGACGCCTTTGACCCGAAAATGTCTGACCTTTTTTTAGTAATTTGTCCAAAATACATAGGCCTGCCCGGCTCACTTTCAGCCACGCCTGTGTTTATTAGGTCTCTATATGCCAGTGACATACTAAGAAGCCTAACGCTTATCCTTTAACTTTGTATTTGAAAAATGGTTTAATACCATGCAACTAAAATAATAGCAGCCGTTTTCAGCAATAATTAGGCCTATGATCGATCTCCTCATGTTATCTTCATATTATGTATTTAATTTTTTTGTAACAATAGGTCAACAATTTAAACATTGCTTTTAGCACCTTTGTCTGTGACATTTATGACTGCATGGGGCTTGTCCCACAAAAAATCTATTGCAGGAAAGGGCCCCATCGTAATGAGCGCCCATGGGCCCCCACCACCCTAAATCCGGCCCTGGGGAGCGCCTCTGAGTAGAGAGAGCTTGAAGGGGCGCTATAACAAGTGCACATACAAACAAACTATACTGTCCTTACCTCTCCCGCAGCCCCTGCATGACTATCCCTGTTCGTGTCCCTAGCTATAATAGTAACTATCCCTGTCTTTCTCTACCCGTGTATTTCCTTGCCCCTGTCTCCCCCTGCTCCTGTGGCTGCCTGTCCTTGTGTCTCTCTGTTCCCGTCTCTACGTGTCCGTGTCAGTATGCCCAATCCTATCTCGCCATGCCCCTGTCTCTTCCTGGCCCACTCTTTCCATCTTCAACGACTTCCATTTCCCTGCCAGTCTCTCTGTCCATGCGCCTGTACATACCCCTCTCCATATGTCCGTTCTTTCCACTGTCTCTGTCCCACTCCTCTGCCCTTCCACCTTTTCTTCCTAGTCCCGTCTCTGTCCTTCTTCCTCGTTCTGTCTAGACTGTTGAGTGCATGGACACACCATGCAATGGCATGCATGCAGTCTCCGATGTCATGCGAAGTAAATCCTAATTGCGTGTCTTATTATTAATCTCGTCACTTCATACTTCCTCCTCCTCCTCCTCCTCCTCCTCTTCCTCCTCCTCTTCCTCCTTCTCTTACTCCTCCTCCTCCTCTTCCTACTCCTCCTCCTCCTCCTCCTCCGCTCTCTCTCGCTCTCTCGCTCTCTCGCTCTCTCGCTCTCTCGCTCTCTCGCTCTCTCGCTCTCTCGCTCTCTCGCTCTCGCTCTCTCGCTCTCTCGCTCTCTCGCTCTCTCGCTCTCTCGCTCTCTCGCTCTCTCTCTCTCTCTCTCTCTCTCTCTCTCTCTCTCTCTCTCTCGCTCTCTCGCTCTCTCTCTCTCTCGCTCTCTCGCTCTCTCGCTCTCTCGCTCTCTCGCTCTCGCTCTCTCGCTCTCTCGCTCTCTCGCTCTCTCGCTCTCTCGCTCTCTCGCTCTCTCTCTCTCTCTCTCTCTCTCTCTCTCTCTCTCTCGCTCTCTCGCTCTCTCGCTCTCTCGCTCTCTCGCTCTCTCGCTCTCTCGCTCTCTCGCTCTCTCGCTCTCTCTCTCTCTCTCTCTCTCTCTCTCTCTCTCTCTCTCTCTCGCTCTCTCGCTCTCTCTCTCTCTCGCTCTCTCGCTCTCTCGCTCTCTCGCTCTCTCGCTCTCGCTCTCTCGCTCTCTCGCTCTCTCGCTCTCTCGCTCTCTCGCTCTCTCGCTCTCTCTCTCTCTCTCTCTCTCTCTCTCTCTCTCTCTCGCTCTCTCGCTCTCTCGCTCTCTCGCTCTCTCGCTCTCTCGCTCTCTCGCTCTCGCTCTCTCGCTCTCTCGCTCTCGCTCTCTCGCTCTCTCGCTCTCTCGCTCTCTCGCTCTCTCGCTCTCTCGCTCTCTCTCTCTCTCTCTCTCTCTCTCTCTCTCTCTCTCTCGCTCTCTCGCTCTCTCTCTCTCTCTCTCTCTCTCTCTCTCTCTCTCTCTCTCTCTCTTTCTGGGTCTCTCTATATCTGTCTCTCTCTCTTCGTCCCTCTCCAATCACGCAGTCTCTACCCATCAAGACGACCATCTGCTCTTCCTCTACCTCTTCCTCTTCCTCTGTCTCTGCTTTTGCTTCTCGTTCCTCCGTCTAAGTCTCTCTATCTCTGTGTCCCTCTCTCCTTATCTATCTCTCTGTCTCTCATTTTATGTCTCTGTCCTCCCTCTCTCTCGTTCTCTATCTCTCTCTGCCTCGGTCCCTGTCTCTCTGTTTCTCTCAGTCTCTGTCTCTCTGCCTCTCTGCTCGTCTCTCTCTCTCTCTGTCTCTCTGCCTCTCTTCCCGTCTCTCTCTGTGTCTCTCTGTCTCTCTGGCTATCTGTCTGTCACTCTGCCTCTGTCCCTGTCTCTCTGTCTCTCTGCCTCTCTTCCCGTCTCTCTCTCTGTCTCTCTGTCTCTCTGGCTATCTGTCTGTCACTCTGCCTCTGTCCCTGTCTCTCTGTCTCTCTGCCTCTCTTCCCGTCTCTCTCTCTGTCTCTCTGTCTCTCTGGCTATCTGTCTGTCACTCTGCCTCTGTCCCTGTCTCTCTGTCTCTCTGTCCCTCTTTCCCTCTTCACCGGTCCCTCGGCCTTCGCCACATTCGGCCTTCGCCACATTCGGCCTGGGTTATGTAGAGCGACGATGAAAGATCGGCCACTCTGCTTCTTCTTCGGCCTCTTCGGCCTCTTCGGGGGATTCTCATGTCACGCCTCTCTTCCTTTGACTCGTCGAGGATCAAAAGGCGACTGTGGCGCCTCTGCCGTCGACACCCGAGTCATCGTTCTTATTTACCCAATCAGCTTCCCTACTGTAATATTTATTGTGTCCAGCATATTAGCGTCCCTGCAGTCGATGGAAAAGGCGGCGAGGGCAACAGAGAGGGAGGCAAGGAGGGAGGGCAGGGAGGGAGGGAGAGAGGGAGAGGTGGATGTCGGAAGAAGTATGTACTCTCTGCATCTTCAACTCAGTGTCTGTTAGCTGCAGGCACTATGATTGTTGCAGTGGTGTAGTGGGTATGCTCGTTGCCCTGCAGCCGGAGGGTTGAAGTTTCGAATCCACCTCAAGCCGCCTCGTAGGGATCTTGAAGAAGTCCTTCACTCCCGCAATTACTCTGTCTCTGTCTCTGTCTCTGTCTCTCTGTCTCTCTCTCTGTCTCTCTGTCTCTCTATCTATCTCTCTATCTATCTATCTATCTATCTATCTATCTATCTATCTATCTATCTATCTATCTATCTATCTATCTATCTATCTATCTATCTATCTATCTATCTATCTATCTATCTATCTATCTATCTATCTATCTATCTCTCACTCTCTTCGTCCCTCTCCAATCTTGCAGTCTCTACAAATCAAGATGACCATCTGTTCATCCCTCTCTTCCTCTGTCTCTGCTTCGGCGTGAAACTCCAATTCACTGGCCACATTAATTTTCGCAAGCGTCACCTATACACGGTCTTTCCAATGCAACGTTCTACTCAATTGCTTGGGCAATGGTCGCGCTAATGACGCGTTCGTCCGACGCTTCACTTGAGCCGCGGAGAGGAGGCCGACCTCGCGATTGTTTCGCGGACCTAGGCTGTGTGTGTGTGTGTGTGTGTCCGTGTGTGTCCGTGTGTGTCCGTGTGTGTGTCCATGTGTGTCCATGTGTGTGTCCATGTGTGTCCGTGTGTGTCCGTGTGTGTGTGTCCTGGTGTCCAGGGTATATCCGACGACGGGTGAAGCCTCCTCGTCGTTGCCCCATCGGTAAATTTTTAATGGAGTTGCGGCAAATAGAAAGCGAGCGAAAGACATCGGCAACACACGTGAAGAAGTGAATGACGTCTTCGATAAACTTTCGTCCACGTTGTCATGCCGTCGTCAAGTGTCAAGAACGACTTCGGAATGCTATTTACGTCAAGTGTATTTGAACCTATCATGGTGTAGTGACGCTCAATGACGTCCAAAAAGGCGTCATCAACTTCATCAAGTGACTCGCGTCAAGAGAACTGAATGTTCTGTATGCGCCTATGCAAAAACGTATTGATTCTAATGTTGCTAATGTTCATGCGTAATTGCCTAGCAGGTCATGCTCCGATCTATCTTATGGAACTTTGTATGCCTGCATGCGCTATCCATTCCAGGCCGTAGATTCCTTCGCTCTGCTACGCATGGTGACCTGGTTGTCCCTATGGCTCGATCTTCCACAGTGCTGCATAGAAGCTTTGCTATGGCCGGTCCGTCTTTCTGGAATAAGTTACCTATTAGTCTCCGTAATGAACTTCTTTGTCTTTCTTTGCCCCTTTTCCGCAAGCGTTTGAAAACCATTCTCTTTGATTGTGGTTTGGTGTCAGGTCGGGAGCGCCTCTGAGGAGTTCTCTTGAAGTGGCGCTATATAAATGTACGATTACAATTACAATTGCAAATTACAATGCGTATTGTGTAGTGGGAGACGTAATAATAACAATAGCTTCATAAAGACGTAAGAGTAGGCCTATTATAATAGTGAATGTGCGTCAATATATTATTATTAAAAATTAAAAATTAAAGCTGGTTCCATTTTGGTGTTCTGCATTTCAGTAATGCAAGGGCCACTCCAGCATGGATCGTAAACGCATCATCACAGTTTTAACAAATCTATTTAGCCTATCCTTGCACATATAAAATAACGCTCGTTCTGGACCAAGTCTCCGCCCCAACGTCCCCCCCCCACAAGAACGGAACCAAGCTTCGCCCATGCCTGTAAGCAAATCTTTGAGCAAATATTCCACACGCACACAGCTTCTATTCAATCGTGTGGTTGTCTGTGCACTTTTGAACATTACATAGAGAGCAATTTATCAAATGCAACCATGCGATTATATTGTTGCCAAGACCGTAGCCGAAATTGAAAAAATTGAAAAATTAAATAAAGCATTTAACCTACTACAACATACGATGTGGGATTTAATTTTAAAGCCCTTGTTTCTATTAAATTTAAAAATATTATTGGATCATGATCTAATCAAGATGATTATCATGATCTAATCATGATGATGATGTAGAAGCTGCTTTAGTCTGTTGATTCGGTTGCTTGACAGCCTGCTCAAGATCGAGTAAACACCCCTCTATCCCACCTCCCGACACAAAATAATGGCCCCGGCCTTGATTGTTGCATACGATGTGAAGCTGCTCTT
The DNA here is from genome assembly GCA_949752735.1 of Lumbricus terrestris. Lineage (NCBI taxonomy): Eukaryota > Metazoa > Annelida > Clitellata > Crassiclitellata > Lumbricidae > Lumbricus > Lumbricus terrestris. Next base: position 52,111 of record CATKHU010000303.1, read on the forward strand.
GCAATGACATCATAGACCTACATACTTATTCACGAAATTAGGATATTGAACAGAAAGATTGATGTGATGAAACTGGATGGCCGTGTGTAGTTTTCAATGAAAATTGATGGCCATGCCTCCTGCTTTATATGCGGAATTAATTTCGGTGTGTGCTCGCAAGATATCGACGAAGTGTGATCGGTGTGACTTCGCTGGATACAGATAGAGAGAGAGACAGATAGACAGACAGACTGATAGACATACATACATACAGACAGGCAGACAGAGATTATGTGCGTGCGTGTGTGTGTGCTCGGTCAAATTAGCATCCTGATTTATATGGCGCCCGTTTCGCTTGCCCCTCGACCTTGCGTCTCTCTCTCTCTGTCTGTCTCTCTTTCTGTCTCTCTT
>CATKHU010000303.1:55000-78869 GCA_949752735.1 Lumbricus terrestris
GGTCACTTTTTATTGCCCACCCTGTATAAGCTTATATATATATCCGTTTCTCTCTACTGTGATCCACCTGTCTCTGTCCGTTTCTGTCTGTTTGTTTGTCAGTCTGTTTGTTTGTTTGTCTGTCTGTCTGTCTGTCTGTCTGTCTATCTGTCTTTCTGTCTGTCTCTCTTTGTTCCTATCTGCCATTTCAACCGTCTGTGAATGGCTTCCCAGCAGCGGCTTTCCACTATCGGCCGAATCCAGTTGGAACTGCGTGACGTTCGAAAGCGTCGACATCATTGAAAAGCCGGCGTCTTAGTTGAAGAGCGAGGGAGAGAGAGAGAGACATTTGAAAGCCTGAAGCCACGCCGTCGTTCGCTTTTACAGCCTTCTACGGCGTTGACACATTAGCTTTATACGACCGGAGAGGAAGCTCACAATGAACGTCGCCGGATGAAATCAAATTTCGCCTAATAAGGTCTCACTTGGACCATGCAAAGCCTATACGTATATATACGCGGAATTAGTCTACGTCTGTATTCATCAGATCGAGGCTTTACTGGAAAGACGTAACGAAAATCCACCGTGGAGAGGAGAGGAGAGGAGAGGAGAGGAGAGGAGAGGAGAGGAGAGGAGAGGAGAGGAGAGGAGAGGAGAGGAGAGGAGAGGAGAGGAGAAGAGGAGAGGAAGAAGAAGATGATGAAGAAGAAGACGACGAGGAGAAGAAGAGAAAAAAGAAGAAGAAAGACGAAGAAAATGAAGAACAAAAAGATGACGACGAAGAAAAAGACGATGAAGAATAAGAAAATGAAGAAGAAGAAGAAGAAGAAGAAGAAGAAGAAGAAGAAGAAGAAGAAGAGAAGGAAGAACAAGAAGAAGAATTGGCGAGAGAAGTAAGACGAGAGGTAGATCTATGGAGTGATTAGTGCAGGTGACGATATAAGAGAGTGTCAGCTATCACGCTGCTGATTAATTACGGTATTCATATAGTCTAGGACTCTAGGCCTACTTTACAAAATTTCCGGAATTAATTGTCGCCTTCATTCAGCTAATAATTCGATGTCCAGCTTAAGACCTGGTTTGTCTCATTCATCCGCCATTTGCTCGTTGCATGCTGGACTTATTAGGTCAACCAGTCACCTTCCGTGCACCTGAGCTTACTAATTAACCTGCTAATAATTAATTTAATGAAGCTAGAAGAAAAGTGACAATGCTTGGTTTGCTTGCAGTCTTACCTGTTCACGAAAAGCGATGATCAGTATGGCAATGATGACTTCTGTTATGAGGATTAGACACAGCAGGAAGGTGTACTGAAAAATATAATTTATTAGATAAAAAGTCAGAATGTATGAATGTATTAATATGTATACGTATGTATGTATAAATATATATGTATGTATGTATGTATGTATGTATGTATGTATGTATGTATGTATGTATGTATGTATCTATGTATGTATGTATATATGTATGTATGTATGTATGTATGTATGTATGTATGTATGTATGTATGTATCTATGTATGTATGTATATATGTATGTATGTATGTATGTATGTATGTATGTATGTATGTATGTATGTATGTATGTATGTACAGGGTGGCTCAAAAAAAAACGTACCACCGGGGAAAATGCGATATTTTCGCCGCCGATTGAACTTTTTCTGCGAAAATATCCCAATTTGTAGGAGAATGAATTTCCAACAATCCCTGAAAGTTTCATTTGAAACTTTTCATGTTTGCAAAAGTTACAGCTGTTCAAACTTAAAATTTCGTTTTTTCAAATATCCGCGGAAAATTTACGTCACTTGTAGATTTCCATGTCATATGATATCACTTTTCCCTACGACCTCAGCATTCGGTTTTGCAGTTTATTGTAAGGTATAATGAGAGTGTCCACTCTCTGCCTTAACACAAGCTCAAATTCTTTTTGTGAAGCTCAGTATGGCCTTGTTGGTCGGGTCCTGCGGCAACTGACCCCACATTAGCAGCAAGACTTGCTTCAGCTGGCCAATGTTCTCCAACTTGGGATTAAATGTCTTGCAGCGTTCCAGCATAGCTCCCCAGACGTGATAAACAAGAGGGTTAAGGTCTGGCGAGTTTGTAAATCATCTTTGCCAATGCATTTACTTCAGTTGATGTCAATAAGGTGGCGCCATCATAATCAACCTTGCCGTGCGAGCAAGCAGGCGCACTGTCCTGCTGCATAATAAAACCAGATGTTAGAGCATACTTGGTCTTCAATGAGTCTGGGTAAGCGAGTTCAATGATGAGTTTGACATCTAACCTACTGAATGGCATTAATTGCAGTCTTTTCTTGCAGCCGCAACACACGCCGGCATATCTGATGCCGAAACCACGATTTGCTTTGCAAACTTGACCTTTCGATTACCAAGCGAATTTCGTGAAAATCGCGCTTTTTCCGTCAGATCAAGCGACCACTTCCTGCCTCTCTTCCGACATCTGATCTTCGTTACATAAACACGTTTGCAGATAGTCTTCAATGTGCTCAGGCTCCACTTTTCACTGGGTATTTTGCTATGATCACGCGATGTCTCAGTCTCTGTTCATGCAAAGTCCGAGTTCCCATTTTATCTTTTGCAGAAACTTTGCCCATGACGTTCATTGTTTGGGTTCACCAATTGAGACCTTAATCTATCAAATATCACCAAATACCAGCAGATTGCTTCATAAACAGCTTCTTTACAGCTCATAGTGAGGTCGTATGACATCATCATCAATGTGTGTGTGTTGTAATTTGCCAAACATCCTAATGAAATCACTTGTATTGGAGCATGATTCTCCGGATAATTGAAAAAACGAAATTTTAAGTTTGAACAGCTGTAACTTTTGCAAACATGAAAAGTTTCAAATGAAACTTTCAGGGATTGTTGTATATTCATTCCCCTTCAAATTGTGAAATTTTCGCAGAAAAACACCAATCGGCTGCGAAGATATCGCATTTTCCCCGGTGGTACGTTTTTTTTTGAGCCACCCTGTATGTATGTATGTATCTGAGCATGTATATAAGTATGTATGTATGTGTGCATGGACAATGTTCAATTGTTCTTGCATGTATGTATGCTGTATGTATGTATCGATGTGTAACCGATCTTTCACTGGGTTTGGGTAATAAGAGATTTGATTCCAGTTCTAGGATCCCGTTACCTTTTAAACACACAGTAATCGGATAGATGCGAGGGATAATAATGACGGCTTGCGTTTCTCGACAAAGACGCGTGCATGTGTGTTTAGAAGCGATGTGTGTGTGTGTATTCATGCATACATGCATTTGAGCATGCATGCATGTACTTGTGTATGCTTTCGCATGTACGTAGGTATGTAGGAATAATGCGAGAACGGATGCTACATTGAACATTTTTTACTGTGAGCTTCGTGTTTTGCATTTTTTTCTTTAATGCGCTGTGAACACGATTGTCTGTTATTAATTAACAATTGCCTAGTTTTAACGACCTATTTTAAACACGTGTTTTGAAGACCTATTTTAAATGACCTACTCTAAACCATCTACTTTAAACGACCTTCTTCAAACTGTTTTAAACGACCCATTTTATACGACTTATTTTAAACGACCTATTTTAAACTACCTATATTAAATATCTATTTTAAGCGACTTATTTTAACGACCTATTTTAAACGACATATATTGTAAACGAACTTGAGGCACAACAGAAATAACCTGCAGATTCAAATCCTCGACAGAATGTTTAAGCTGCCATGACAGACTTTTCGATAGCTATACGTACCAAGCAGAGGAAGAAGGCGCTGTCTGCGCATGCGCCGCAGCATCCGAGGAAGCTGAGGATGGCGACTGATCCTCCGATGACGATGAAGACAGCTGGGAGTCGATCGAAGAGAACGAGGAGACCGGTCGAAGGAATGTGCTGGAAGAGGTCGACGTAGACGAAAGCCTGACGCTCGATGTGCATCCAACAACCGAGACCCAACACCGTACTACCACAGATCTACAAAGAGGAAGATGATGATGATGATGATGATGGTGGTGGTGGTGATGACGATGATGATGACGATGATGATGATGATGATGACGATGATGATGATGATGATGATGATGATGATGAAGAATATGAAGATGAAGATGAAGATGAAGATGATGATGATGATGATGATGATGATGGTGATGGTGATGGTGATGATGGTGATGGTGATGATGATGATGATGATGATGATGATGATGATGATGATGATGATGATGGTGATGACGATGATGATTATTATTATTATTACTATTATTATTATTATTATGATAATGATGATGATGATGATGATGATGATGATGATGATGATGATGATGATGATGATGATGATGATGATGATGATGATGAAGAAGATTATGCTGAGCAGAATATAGAAGCACGCTTTCCGAAAGCATACAAAGGAGAAGATGGAGATGAAGATGCTAAGTAGAATAGTTGCAAGCAGTACTATGCTATACCAAGAGAAAGATGAAGATCATGATCAACAGAATAGAAGCACGCTTTACGACGGTGCATGTATACGATGGAGAAGATGAAGATTATGATCAACAGAATTGAATCATAAAAATAACAATTAATCAATCCAATTTTTTATTGAAACAATTTCAGGCAGGGCACTCTTAATCGGAGAATTAAAAAAAACAATTAAATGGAACAAAAATGAGACCCAGAATTGATAAATTCCCCACTGCCACGGGGTACATATATTCAACACAAATTATGTACATTGTGATGGCAGCGCAGTTTGCGCCTTGAAGATGGTATTTATATTTACAGTTCGTTTAAACGGAACATTTACTAGACGATATAAGATAGTTTGCATCTGTTTAGCTTCGTTTATGAACATTTTACACCTGAATACCGTGGCTTTTTTAGACTATGAATCAAATGTCTGATTCTGATTAACTTCTTTTGTTGAGGGCGTGTTAAGGCCAAAATGAAAAAGTCACTCAAGACCACGAACAACCTGGATAGTAGAGGAAATACAATGTAGTAAGCCCTTCCAATTTTCAAGCACGTCACGTGACTGTATGACGTCATCTGTAATGTATACTCTCACAGAAGACCATTGTTTTTGGCCCACTGGGCTATAAATCGTCACGCTTCACTGATCACGCTTTTTGATCCTTTTGATCTTTTGTTCTTTTGTATTATGATGATGATGATGATGATGATGATGCTGCAGGGATGCTGAAGGGGTGGGGAAGGGCTGGGGAAGGGGCTGGGGAAGGGGAAGGGCTTGGGAAGGGCTTGGGAAGGGCATGCGCGCCCCTCCTCCCCCTAACCCTAACCCTAACCCTAACCCTAACCCTCCCCCTCCCCCTCCCCTCCCTCCCCTCCCCTCCCCCTCTCCCTCCCCCTCCCCATCCTCCATGCTTCGTCAGCGCATTTCGATTGCACAGCATCTGCTTAGTCATTCTCACCATTCAGCATATTTTTATAAATAGAACATAGAATAATATATCGCTGCATGCGCTAATAATAACCACAATTTATATGGCGCCACACCACTACAAGGAAGCCTATAAGAAGCGCGCTCTTTTCATTAGCAATCATTACATATTGAATCTTCTAAATAGCAGCAACAGCAGTTGATATGGGACCTAACACTGGTAAATGCGAAATGGACGTGTGCGGAAACTACAAATGTGAATGTATAATGTGTCAAGACGAAGATGATGATGATGCGAGCGCTCACATTGAAGATGAAAAAGCTGTAAAGTATAGTACTATGAAACTTAAAGCGGAGAATGAAAGACTGAAGAAATCTGTTATTTGTATAGTCTGTAAGGAAAAGCAAGTGCAGTCATTATCTCTTCCGTGTAGGCATGTGAATATGTGTTTTCCCTGTGCGGACATTGCAACACACTGTCCCTCTTGCGCCGAGCGCATTCTTGGAATCGTCAGAATATACCTCGTATAAAAACAGCGGTATGCTTCAAAAGATATTTACTTTTTAAAATGGACCCAACTTGGATGCATCCATTCTCTGCTATAATAAGCGGACCCAGTGGTTGTGGAAAAACCAACTTCACTTTACGTTTTATAGATCATTTAGACTATATGGTCAAACCTGCAATAGAAAAAATTATATGGTGTTATGGTATATACCAAGAAATCTTCGATAAATACGCCCATGTACAATTTCACGAAGGATTGCCCGACCTGGCTATTTTCGACGGCAAGCAAAAGACTCTGCTCATTTTAGACGATCTTATGAGTGAGACGGACGAGAGAGTTACCAAATTATTTACAAAGATTAGTCATCATATGAATGTTTCTATACTCTACCTGACGCAGAATCTTTTCTACAGCGGAAAGCACTCAAGAACAATCAGTTTGAATGCACATTACTTTGTACTCTTCAAAAATGTTAGAGACAGCACGCAGGTTTCAATATTAGCACGACAGATGTTTCCCGGCAAGGCAAACTTCATGATAGAAGCCTTCCAAGATGCTACTATGGCGCCTTTCGGATATCTTTTGGTCGATCTGAGGTCGGAAACTGACGAACGTTGTCGCATAAGGTCAAACATTTTCCCAGGCGAGACGCATTATGTCTATGTAAGGAAATGAATATAAACGCCTGACTGCGCGACATCTCTCATTCAACCAAAATGTCTGACGCCATTGAGGAGAAGTTTGCGAAACTCAGGCTGCTTAAAGAATCTTCACCTAAAGTAAGGAAACGAATTTTAAAGGAGTGTAATTCTTCACTGCTTTGCTGCCTTTGCGAGTGTGCGCTCAACATTTTAAAAGGAACTGTACCTTTGAAAGTTGCTCAGAAGAAAAGACTCGGTCGATTCAAACACAAGCTGAGAAAGCTTGCATCCAAGAAGACACGTGTTAAAATCAAGAAACGCATAGTCCAGACAGGTGGTTTCATAGGCGCCTTACTAACCCCTGTGCTCTCTTTTCTGGGAACATTGTTGAGTAATAAAATATAATATGGAGCATACGAAGAAAATGGTTCTGGTGGAGCCTAGGCAGATAGAGAAATGGAAGGAGACAATGCTAGACAAAACATTATCGAAATTGGATACGCAGATGTACGATATTCTGCATAGGAATATTGCAGATGATGATAAGGCCAAATTGTATACCAACAGTTTGAGTCGTTACTTGAACATTGACAAACCCAGCATAGTTACAAAATTCGAAACTAAAGAAAAGGGGGCGGCGGCGGCGGCGGCGGAGGCGGCGGAATCTACCGAATCTACAGACTCTATCGGCAGCAGCAGCAGCAGCATAGAAGCGCAAGTCTTGCAGACAGTTCCAAAGAAATGGAAAACACAGGCTGCTCAACTTTTAACGCACATGAAGAGCAATCCAGACTTGGCCTGGAATTCTAAAGGCGAACTTATTTTGAAGGATGCAACTATTCCGAAAACACACATGGTCGATTTGGTGAACGATCTTATGAGAAAACGCACGACAGCTTCCCCACCCACCGGCTGGCGACTCTTGGCCGACGCTCTTAAAGACTCAAACATTCCTCGCGAACTTATAGGAAATAAAGAACGTTGGACCTATATTAACGATTCCACGGACGAAACGACAGCAGTTACGCCAAAGAGCACTCACGGCAAACAGCAGCTTTCCTCGTTGTCGCCTTCTTCTTCGGCCTGGCTGACTTACTGATGGAATCGTACTTCGACCCCAAAACACCCGGAAGCTTCGCCGGTGTGAATTCCTTTAAAAAACATTCTGACTTTAAAACTAATGACGTTAAAAATTGGCTGATTAAACAAGATGCGTACACTTTGCATAAACCTGTTAGGCTGAACTTTAGAAGGCGAAAAACTTTCGCGCCAGGTATTGACAATCTGTGGCAAGCAGACTTGGCGGATCTTTCGGCATTGGCGAAACATAACGATAAAAATAAATACATTTTAACCTGTATAGATGTCTTGTCTAAATATTCTTGGGCGCTCCCGCTAAAATCAAAGACTGGCGCGGCTCTGGTCGAAGCCTTTTCATCCATTCTTTTAGAAAGACAGCCGGCTAATTTGCAAACTGACAAGGGGACAGAATTCCTTAATAAACCCTTTCAATCCATGCTTCGTAAAAATTCTATTCGATTTTACACGTCCGAAAATAGTGACATAAAAGCCTCTGTGGTTGAGAGATTCAATAGAACTCTTAAGACTAGGATGTGGAAATACTTTACTTATAATAATACATATAGATATGTAGATATTTTACAAGATCTAGTTCATTCGTACAACAACACTTATCACAGATCTATAGCCATGACACCCAGTCAGGTTTCTAAGGCTAACGAAAATATTATTATAAAACGATTGTACGGCGAGAAGAAGCGACCAGCCAATTGGAAATACGAAGTGAACGATAAAGTTAGAATCGCAAAGGCCAGGATAGCATTCCAGAAGGGATACTTGCCGAGCTGGTCGATGGAAATCTTTAAGATTGTAACTCGTGTGCCTACCGACCCCGTAACCTACGAGCTTGAAGATTTAAGTGGTGAAAAAATAAAAGGTAAATTCTACGAATTTGAGCTACAAAGAATTTTAAAGGAGGACGATATTTACACGGTGGAAAAAATTCTGAAAAGTCGTAAGCGGCGCGGTAAGACGGAATATTTTGTCAAATGGAGAGGCTATGACGACAAGTTCAACTCCTGGACTCAGGATATATTCAAAGTCTAGCAAGAATTTCACACAGTCTGTCAGAGCACGCAAACGACAATGTCGCATTTTTATCTTACTCTTCCAAGCAATAGCTCCATGCAGCATTTTCCCGAAAATACTACCGCACACTTTACAACGAAGTTGGAAAATGCCATCTCCCTCAAAGGTCGCTGGGAAGTTGCACTTCTGCAAATGCAGTACCCGCACACGTGGTACAACGTGCAAAGTGACCAGGGCGGCTTTACATTTGAACAAGTTCCTAAAAGAGGAAGCATCGACGCAGTATGCGCAACTATTCACCAATCTTTGCAGCTGCCCGCCGGGTATTACGAAAATATTGATGCCATAGTAGATGTCATAAATAGGAATATAGAGAATGCTGCAGAATTGCATTCGCTCGTGAAATATCCAAAATTTAGATATGATGCGATAACTAAAAGATTCCATGGCAAGATCAATTTCGCTGCACGCGTAACCTTCACATCGCACTTGTGTGATATTTTGGGTATAGACGAAAGACATAAAGTTGTCGAAAACAATAATTATGGCACATATTTTTACCATCAGCGTTACGAGGATTATATTAAAGCTTGGGATGAGGTTCCAGATTGGGAGTGGCAAGCTGATTACGGTTGCGATTTAAAACATAATTTTTCACATATATATGTGTATTGCAATCTGGTTGAATCTGTGGCGCTTGGCGATTCGAAAGCACCATTACTTCGCATAGTTAATGTAGAAGATAAAAGCGTCGATACTGTGCACGTTTTGTACAAGTGCGGTATTTACGTACCTATACAGCAGAAGAATTTCGATTCGATAGAAATATATATGAGAGGCAGTAACGGAAAATCGTTCCCATTCGAACATGGAAAGTCGTTCGTTGTACTTCATTTTAGACAGTGTAAAAATTTCAGTCTTGAGTAAATAATGGCGCACTTCTATCTCACTTTGCCTAGCAACAGCTCCGCGGCATTTTATCCGAATAATACTATAGCGCAATTTACAACGCGTCTGGAGAACCCCATTTCTCTAAGCGGCGATTGGGAGGTTGCCCTTCTAGAATTATTCTATCCTCACACGTGGAACAATTTAGACCGGCAAGAAGGCGGAATAACATACACGCACGCCACGTTCACCGAAAGTGGATCGATGCAAAGCAATCCCATATTTAAAAGACGTTGGGTTCCGGCCGGCTACTACGAAACAGCTCAGCAACTTATCGATTACATAAACAAATTTATAAGAGAGGTTGCAGAGGAAAATGATTTGCTCGATTTTCCAAAATTTAGATACGATACAGTAACAAAAAGATTGATGGGCGATATAAACAAAGGCACAAAGATTCATTTTTCGCGCGCATTATGTTCGATGCTTGGTATCGATGCTCAGCAGATGCCAATTCTCAACTACGGCCAGGACGACGAGGCCATTTTGGAGTTTGTTGGCGATAGAACTTGCGATATAAATCGTGGATTTTCTGCTTTATATATTTATTGCGATGTACTCGAACATGTGCATGTGGGAGACACAAAAGCGCCCTTACTCAGAATAGTTAACGTCGATGGTAATGCTGGCGGCAACGTGCGCACAATCTACGAAAAGCCCGTCTACATACCTCTGCAGCAGAAAAATTTCGACTCTATAGAGCTGCATATAAGGACAGACACGGGTGACCCAGTTTCATTCGAAAGCGGAAAGTGCATAGTCACACTACACTTCAGGCACTGTAAAATTCCATATCTTTTGCAATGAAAAAACCATTCTGTTGCGATGCAAGTCGTTTGGCATACGAAGACTATTATATGCAGCAAAGTGGTAATGGCATGCCGTTTTTTCAGGGAGCTCGTCTTCAGCGCGGGCATGGAATTGGTAGTTTTCTTAGCGGGCTCTTTAGAAGCGCCTGGCCACTTATACAGACTGGCGCTAAAGCACTTGGGAAACAAGCGTTGAGAACGGGTCTTCAGATTGCGAACGATGTGGCGGATGGCGATCCGATCATGGAGGCTGCCAAGCGTCGCGTGCCAGAAGGTATAAAGGCCTTTACATCTTCAAAAGATTTTAATGTTCAAAGTGGTAGCGGCCGGAAGAGACGTAAGCGGTCTCTGAGAAGAAATAAGAAAAGAATCAAGGAAGATATATTTGGTGCAGTTTAAAAATGGCCTTCGTTCATCCCCAGTCTTGCGAGTGTGCAAAGAGCGAATTGGATCTTTTCAGCGTTCCTCCTACGCAGACCAGCATAGAATCTGGTTCGTACGTGGAATATAATCCAATAGCAACGATATCGCAGGGCACACCTATAGAATTCAGCATAAGTGGGGCAGGTCAAGATTATATCGATCTGTCCAACACACAGCTGTTCGTCAGAGCGTCTATCATTAGAGCGAATAACGAAGGTACGGATGCAGGAGATCACGTTGGACCAGTCAATCTTTTCCTACACAGTCTTTTTTCCGAAGTTGATATAACTCTAAACGACACTCTTGTCACTTCGTCAAATAACACATATGCATATAGAAGCTACCTCGAGACCCTACTCAGTTACGGAACGTCAAGCAAAAATTCACAACTCACCTCTGCTCTCTTTTACAAAGACACTGCAAGCCGCTTCGAAGAATGCAACCCGCACGATGATGCAGGCACGAACGCTGGATTCAAGAAGCGTAGCGTTCTGACAGACGAAGGCCGCGTGGTCGATATGTTGGGCGGCATTCACAGCGATCTATTCTTCCAGAAAAAATTCTTGCCAAACGACATTAATATAAAAATACGATTCGTAAGAAATAAAGATTCATTCTGTCTTATGTCCTCGGCGGCTGGGGCCGCATACAAAGTAAAAATATTGGAATGCAAATTGTATGTCAGAAAAGTCAAGTTAAGTCCATCAGTCTTCCTCGCACACGCGAAGGCGCTAGAGATTGGAAATCTGAAGTTTCCAATTCGAAGGGCCGTTTGCAAGACTTTTACGGTTCCCAGAGGGAATCTGGACGTTACGCAGGAGTGTCTTTTCACCGGTCAGCTTCCCACTCGCATCGTTCTTGGTTGTATCGATAATGACTCTTTTAATGGTAGCTATACGAAGAACCCATTCAATTTCAAACACATGAATGTGTCACAATTAAAAGTATACCTGGACGGGCAGCAACAAAGTATAAAGCCCTTGGAAACTAACTTTGCAACCAATCAGTTTGTAAATGCATATGCTTCCCTCTTTATGGGGACTGGCAAATGGCAAAGAAACGAAGGCAACGATATTAGCAGAGAAGATTACGCAAACGGATATTGCTTGTACGCATTCGATTTAACACCCGATTTAGCAGAGGGCGGCCATTTTAATTTGCTGAAAAGTGGAAATGTGCGAGTCGATATAAAATTTGCACAGGCCTTGGATGCTACCATTAACGTTATTGCATTTGCCGAGTTTGAAAACATATTGGAAATAGACAGATCACGCAACGTTCTTTTCGACTACAACAACTAAAGAAGAAGAACAAGATGGATGGCATAACAATAGAAAATTTTCTACGAAGAGATAGAAAGTGCGCTTCCATGTTTTTGGGCGTTTTCGCTAGCGACCGACTTCCGTCTAGAATAGATAGAAATAAGCCTAGTATCCTTGTGTGTAATGCAGACAGATACGGCCAGCCTGGGTTACATTGGGTAGTGCTGTATATCGAAAGTCCACTTTATGGCGAATTTTTTGACTCTTTTGGACGACCCCCAGACGTTCCATTCAGAACATATTTACATACTCATTGTTCGTCTTGGATATATACTGGAAAACAGATTCAGAGTATTAGTAGTAGATTTTGCGGCCATTATTGCATTTTTTTACGCTTTGCATAGATCTAGAGGGTATAATGTTAATGCGATTTGCAACATGTTCTCAAGCGACACTGGTCTTAACGATTTTTTATCGCACCGCTTTGTTTGTGACATGTACAAATAAAAAGCTGTTGAAAATAAAAGATGGGTCTTTTTTCATTGCGTTTGCCGTATGGTTTGTGGTGGTGGTGGTGATGATCACTACTCTATGCTAAAGCATATATATATATATATAAAGCCATACATTATAATGCGGGCTGTCTAAGCTGCAGCTGCTCCGCTGCAGCAGAGGCTAATTATGGTGGCAAAGATTTGGGCGTGTCTACTATACAATGACCCCATCTGCCCAAATTCATCCGAGGTCATAGGAGGTCAGACGAATGCAGACGAGCCCAAGCACGCTTGGACGAATGCCGGCAAGTCCAGGCAAGCTTGGACGAGAATTCTGCTGCTGACGTCAGGCTCTAGCAGCTGGTGCGTCCTGAGGATGCTATGCCAGGTGCATGATGATTAATTCTATTATGCTGGTCAGACGAGTGTAGGCTTGCTTGGGCGATTGCAGACGAGATCAGACGAGAGTAGATGAGCTTGCGCGAGATTAGAAAATCGTTCAGTTGTTCGTAAGAGTTGGCGAATAGCACACAACTCAAATAAATGACCAGAAAAGAGAGTTGTACAGAATCGAAAAATGTCTCTTATAATTTTAAGCTATACCTCGTCTTATATTCCATGTCCTACAAAGCAAACTACCGTTTTAAAAGAATTGGTTGATGAATTCCTCACAAGTCAAAACAGAAATTTACAAATCGAACATGTCTCTTATAATTTAAAAAAATAGCCCGCATCTTACGGCGCATGTCCTATAAAGAAATCTGCCGTTTTAAAAGAGCTGTCTGGCGAATTCCTCACAAGTCCAAACAGACTCTTAAAAATCGAACATGTCTTTTAGTGCATGTGGCGGCATATAAATTGTGTGTATTTAAGCCTATGTATCCGGTGTTGAAAATCGAAAGGCGCTGACGAAGCGTGGAGGAGGGGGAAGGGGGAGGAGAAGGGGGAGAGTCAAAAGGTATCTCTTATAATTTTAAAATATCGCTCGTCTTATAGTACAAAGAAATGATTTGAGAATGACTAAGTCTCTGTATCAGCTGTGCAATCGAAATGTGCTGACGAAGCATGGAGGAGGGGGAGGGGGAGGAGGAGGGGGAGAGTCAAAATCAAAAGGTACCTCTTATAATTTTAAAATATCGCTCGTCTTATAGTACAAATAAATGATTTGAGAATGACTAAGTCTCTGTATCAGCTGTGCAATCGAAATGCGCTGACGAAGCATGGAGGAGGGGGAAGGGGGAGGGAGAGGGGGAGGGGAGGGGAGGGAGGGGAGGGTTAGGGTTAGGGTTAGGGTTAGGGTTAGGGTTAGGGTTAGGGTTAGGGGGAGGAGGGGCGCGCATGCCCTTCCCAAGCCCTTCCCAAGCCCTTCCCCTTCCCCAGCCCCTTCCCCAGCCCTTCCCCACCCCTTCAGCATCCCTGCAGCATCATCATCATCATCATCATCATCATCATAATACAAAAGAACAAAAGATCAAAAGGATCAAAGAGCGTGATCAGTGAAGCGTGACGATTTATAGCCCAGTGGGCCAAAAACAATGGTCTTCTGTGAGAGTATACATTACAGATGACGTCATACAGTCACGTGACGTGCCAGAAAATTGGAAGGGCTTACTACATTGTATTTCCTCTACTCTGGATTGAAAACATAATGTCTTGGACAGGTTTGACCATAATTGAACTTCTGAAGAAGACAGAGGAAAGATATATTTGGAGACAGACGGTTCATGGTGCGACCAACTGACCTTCGGATCGAAAGACGGCTAAAGATAGCCTAATACAATCATAATCATAATACTACACCCGAGGAAACAATAGTTTCATAAGCTTATTCCTGATATATGTATATATATATATATATATATATATGACAAATAGTAGAATAAAGAATGCACAAGTTATTTACATGTAAACCAGCGATGCTCATAGATATACATAGAATATAACAGCGATTAATCACGGCGCTCATTAAATCACATTTACGGGCGAATCGTTCGTCGTTCTCAGAAGGACAGATGTTGCTTGACTAAGACTTAATCGTCTCTATCCATCCATTCTTCCGTCAATCTGTCCGTCCATCCATCCGTCCATCCATCAGTTCATCCATCCGTCCATCCATCAGTCCATACATCTATCCGTTCATCCGTCCATCCACCCGTCCGTCCATCTGTCCAACCATCCGTACATCCCATAATCCGATGGGTGTATATGGGTAGAATGGGCGATACCCCATTCCACCCATACATCAAGGCTCCGGAAAATCTTTCCGCTGGCTGGTTTTGTCTGACAGCGCAGCGGACGACTACTGAGCGTCTGAGAACTAAGCCGCTGTGAGTACTGAACGCTTAATGCGAGCGGACTTCAAATATGGACGAACTTCCGTTGCATTATCAGCAACAATCAGTCGTTGTACGGACAACTATGCTTATCAGAGACAACAACAGCTTCAGCATTATCAGTAGCAGAGGCAACAATGGCAACAGGTGCAACAGAGGCAACAAAGGCAACAGAGGCAACAGGGGCAACAGATGCGACAGAGGCAACAAAGGCAACAGAGGCAACAGAGGCAGCAAAGACAGCAAAGGCAACAGAGGCAACAGAGGCAACAGGTGCAACAGAAGCAACAGAGGCAGCAAAGGCAACAGAGGCAACTGCATCATCCTTTTTGACCATCTCACATTTAAATGTGTTTCTTACATAATTAATATCATTTATTTAGTTATACATACATATATTACACACTGTAGCCTACGTGTACACGGTGATTCTTAAAAAACGCCGTACCCTACATATTCTACTGTAACTCTGTCAAATATCGGGTTATGTAAAAAAAAATTCAGCGAAGATAGAAGAGTCATTTCTGAAACAGGAAAGTTAAAATTTTTGTTCGAATTGACCTCCTTTGGGAGCAGCTGTACGAATGCGCGAAGACGCGTAGTCCTACGCCCCTGCTTGACATCAATGATGCGCTGAAACATTTCGTCCAATGCCTCCACAATTATTCAAACGACACAACTCGTTGACATCACAATGTCATATTCTCGATCTGTAGACATTTTCTTGCA
The DNA here is from genome assembly GCA_949752735.1 of Lumbricus terrestris. Lineage (NCBI taxonomy): Eukaryota > Metazoa > Annelida > Clitellata > Crassiclitellata > Lumbricidae > Lumbricus > Lumbricus terrestris. The sequence continues at coordinate 70,648 of CATKHU010000303.1, forward strand.
TGACAATACACAATATCTAATCTACTGGATTTAAATTAGAGCTTTTGCATGGGTGGCCGCAAATTATAGGCGTGATGAGAATAATCAGGAGTTTCGGTTTCCAATAACGCAACAATCTCTCGAGCTATATACATGTAGGCCTATGTGCTCAGGAGCGCTATTCAGCTGGAAGATGAAATACTCCGAATGTCTGGCAAAAAATCATGTATTAGTAGAACATATCTGTAATAATTATTGCCCAATGACTTAACACCTGGTTCGATTAATTGGATGTTCGTACGACCGAGTGCAGATATATATATATATATATATATATATATATATATATTTATCAATATATAAATATATTTATAAATATAAGACTATAAGACAGATACCATGCATAAGGGATTTACTGAAAGTTCGTCGATATATATATATATATATATGTGTATATATAGTCTATGGATGCGTGTATGCATACATGCATCCATACATATACATACATACATACATACATACATACATGCATACATGCATGCATGCATGCATACAATGTCATACATGCATACATGCATGTATACACGCATATACATATACATAGTTACATACTATTACATTTGTACTTTCATGTATAAATGTGACGCGCGGGGGCGCCGCCTGTCCTACCGTTTCCACCCCCAAATTAATGGGCTCTACTGTTGCGCGCCCCCTTAAGCGCGGTTGAGGAAAGCTGGGTCCTAGGTCGAGGGTTTTGGTGTCAATGGTAGCGGGTTCGAATCCTAACCTAGGGTGTGAGCTTCTCTGGTTACCAAATTCCTCAGGATGAGCCGATATTGGACATATGTCAGCGGTGGCTGTTAAGCTCACAACAGCCCCACTAAATGGGTGCTTATCTGGGTTCGATTCCTCAACTTTTCCCCAAGCTCCATCACCCACTTTACCTTCAGCTACCGACTTCACCATTGTTTCACATTCTTTCTGGCGGGAACTTAATTGGGCTTGCTGCATGGAAACTAGATTCAGCTCTTCGGCTAGACCGATTAAAATGCTACTCTGGCGCTCCATAAACTGTTCTATTGTAGTCATTTGCTTCTGTAATACAGCAGGGTCCAAGTCATCAGTATTGTCTGTAGTCCCCAACTCAAGGGTTTCTCTCGGACATAACTCATCTCCCTCTTGTCCTGTCCCTAAGACACTGTCCGTTTCCCCGTCGGAGTCCATTATAATTTGATAGCAGAAATCACTTCACAGTTCTCTATTTAAGTTTTCATTTATTGTAGAATTAATCAAGCGACTGTCTGTCGTTCATTAGCAATTATTTACACAGCCGATGAAATAGAAACAATATTAAAGATTCACTATTAAGGCCTTCCTAAAACGCCTATGTCCCTTGACTAGCTTAAGTTTTATCAGATCAGTTCACAGACTGACTATTTCACACCTATCCGATCAGTTCACAGACTGAATACACCACAACTAATATTTACACCAAAATAGCGATACAAGTTTTATCTAATTACACTTAATTCAGGTTCGAGCTCTATAGATTAGGTTGCCTATACTTCCCTGTTCCCATTGATATTTTAGGACAGCCGATCCACCGTTTTCCGTCCTGTAGAAAGTTATTGAGTCGTCGGCCGATGCCAGAATTTCTCCGTAGGAAGCGTATTATTAATTTAATTGTTGCCGGAAATCTTCGTAATTACACATCGATTCACAAGACATCGGAAGGACCTCGTCTTCTACCTGAGAAACTTGCCAGAATCAAAAATACCATCAATTTTACCACGATTCACGATTTCCACCAGCATAGGTCTTACACGATTCAATCCTGCAGCCCGACTGAAGGTTTGCGCGTTAATTTGCCGCAAGAGAGCGCTTTTTGGCGCCTAAAACATCGCGTGATGTCTAACCAATCAAAAATCGCACGTGGCGGAAAGTTCCATTGAAAAATGCATGGGAAGCTAAATATAGCGATGACCGCATCGATCAGTGCTAAGCATAGCACCCATGAATTCGTAATAGAAATAGCGGCCTTACTTAAGTAAATAAGTAAGGTAGCTTGTAGCAACCTGGTTCGCTACATAAATATATCGCCGTGAAGATGGTCTGCAACGTTCAGTGTACATAGAGATGCGTCGCAATTCTTCGTTTCGTTTCCTTCGTTGGTTTCTTTGCGGTGATTAATATCAATATCACGTGTAGACATTGTATATCGATCGATTCATTCGTATCCATGACTCTGACGCTGGCATTGCGTCATTCATCCATTCACTCAATGGAATGTCATTGTTTGCTGCATGCTTGCACCAAAGAAGATCAACACCACCACCACCACCGTCACGTACACCATCACATTCACCACCGTCACTATCACTATCACTCTCACCACCCTCTACCACCACCACCCATCACCAATAACACCATCACAATACCATCATCACCATGGCACCATTATCACCACCAATGCATGCCACCCCATCAGTGCCATCACCAATGACATCATCGCCACAACCACCACCACCGCCAAGCATCTTCATATTAATAACCCAACACCATCACCATTACCATCACCATCGCCATTGCCACCACCACCATTACCCCCACTGCCGTCACTACCGCCCATTTATCACCGCGATCACGGTTACCACCATCACCGGCACCACTATCACCACCAATACCTGTATCACCACAACAAGCAAGCAGCAGAATCTCAACGATCACAATCCCCATCACCACCACCAGCGCCTTCGCCAGCATCACCCATGCATTCTGTGTGTGTGTGTGTATTTGCAGTTTAACGTCACTGTTTGGTAACAAAGACCATTAGCGACGCCCTCCGTCTTTATCCAGGCTAGGGACTGGCACTGGCAGAGTGCAACCAGTGGCGGAGTTCCATGCATTCTGTCGCGAGATTTCATGTCGTCTCTTTTCTGTCTATCTGTCTATCTGTCTATCTGTCTGTCTGTCTGTCTGTCTGCCTGCCTGCCTGCCTGCCTGTCTGTCTGCCTGCCTGCCTGTCTGTCTGTCTGCCTGCCTGCCTGTTTGTCTGCCTGTCTGTCTGTCTGTCTGCCTGTCTGTCTGTCTGCCTGCCTGTCTGTATGTCTGCCTGCCTGCCTGTCTGTCTGCCTGCCTGTCTGTCTGTCTGCCTGCCTGTCTGTCTGCCTGTCTGTCTGTCTGCCTGTCTGTCTGCCTGCCTGCCTGTCTGCCTGCCTGACTGTCTGCCTGCCTGCCTGTCTGTCTGTATGTCTGTCTTGTCTGTATGTCTGTCTCTCTCTCTCTCTCTCTCTCTCTCTCTCTCTCTCTCTCTCTCTCTCTCTCTCTCTCTCTCTCTCTCTCTCTCTCTCTCGTCTCATCATCACTTCCATTGAGTCGTCGATTTTTCGTGACCTCTGCTTCGTTCCGCTCCTCGACCAGATAGACGGCGCCACATCAGTTATAAGAGTCACGCGGATCAAAGGTCAGTTCACGACGCAAAGGTCAATGCTCACGTGACCAATTATGAGGATCAATCGACGCCGCTATCTCTCCATGATCCATCCAACTTCAAAAGACTCGCCGACGATCATCGGTGGCAGACACCGTCTCTATGATAGTACGGCGATGTCGCAGTCGATTATAAGAGAATGTCGCTTTGCTATCATAGCTGCAGCTTCGAATTCACATCTTTCACATTTCTCATCGTATAATTTGTATGGTCTCAATCGTAAGCTTTTCTACAGTTCTAAAGAGCCGGTTAAAAGCAAACCGCAGGGCACCAGCTTATTCAAGAGCGTAGTTGACACTCGGCATTCAGTTGCCAGAGATATCTCTTGAGCGTCCTATAGAAAAGCGGTATATAAGTATACGGATACAAAACCGTATACATACATACATACATACATACATACATACATACATACATACATACATACATACATACATACATACATACATACATACATACATACATACATACATGCATACATACATGCGTACATACATACATACATACGGACATACATACATACATACATACATACATACATACATACATACATACATACATACATACATACTTAGTTACATACATACAATGTGCATACATACCCGTACAATACATACGCACGTACATAGGGTACATACGTACCTACTTACATACATGGGAATATATATACAACTGCATGGCACGATATACACGCTGTATGCATTACATAACACGATCGCATAACTTCCCATTACCGAGATGCGATCACATCGCATTCCATCACATGACCACATGTATACATCTCGGCACAAAAAACCCGAGTCTCTGCCTTCCTTCCTTCGTGTTTCACTTCGTCTAAAGATCTATTTCTCTGAAGTAGCGCTACAGAAATTGATGATCCGATTCGGGTGGATAACAGCGCGTCCCTCTCGCCCCGGCGTTCAAAACAAGCATCCGTGAACAGCTATATAATTATGTAATTACATATATAAATATATATACATGGATCTGTGCATATATAGCTATATATAAATATCTATGTATGCATATTATGTGTATATATGTATATAACATGCTCATTCGTCACACACACACACACACACACACAGGCACACACACACACAGGCACACGCACACAGGAGTCTAATCGAATCAAAGGCTTTCCGTGCATCCATGGACTGCAGTTAAAAGCGAGCAATTAATGGCATCGTACTAAGGCTGGTTCATGTATATGGCCCCTGACGCACTGACACACATACAAACACCAACACGTCCCTATATAAATACATTTATACATACAAGTGTGTCTGTTTGTTCGATATAGATACGTGACTGCATATGATGCATAACCTGGTGACCATTAATGTTCAGTTCCGTATATTATAGATCTGTTCCAAACAATCTGAATATCGAGTGCCTTTATCGGAGCGGAAGCACTCATAAATTCAAGACCACTGACATACCAATCAGCAAATCCACAAGATCTAGCACCACTTACACCAAGCCATTTTCTACATGGTGAACTTGGTAGACAAGCTGCTCCAGTTCCAACCGATGAAGCTCATCATCCAAGACAGCGTTGGAGACGGGTTATACTTTACTTTATTATTATTTCTGTGTTTTATTTTACATTTTTGACATGTAATGCGTGTGCGCTTGTCATATGCAAATAAAGGCTACTTACTTACTTACTTACTTACTTTATCTATCTATCTTGCCCATTATGCATGAACATGTATAATGGTCAATAAAATCACATAACGAGGATTCTATATCTTTCTGTCAATATATATATATATATATATATATATATATATATATATACAATTATACATACAATATATATATATATATTTGCCGTCGATATATAAATATATATACAAATATATATATTTGCAGTCAATATATAAATGTATACATATATATATATATGCGGTCAATAGAAATATATGTATATATATTGAGCAGATATTCATTTATCTGTGAAAGTATATGGATGGTAGGTACGCGTGTTGGGTCATGCTGGTAAGTGATGCGCGATGGTATATATTAAGGACGGGCACGTAGAGAAAGGAGCAATATAAATATACATAGAGACAGACAGACAGACAGATAGACAGACAGACAGGGACAGACAGATGGAAAGAGTAACCAAGAGTGGGCCGAGAATGATCAGTAGAGAAGTAGATAGCATCAGCTGGGAGGCAGCAGTAGCAGCAGCAGCAGCAGCAGCAGTAGCATCGTCGGTCAATTACATTCATATATCTTGCCACTGGGCAGCAGCAGCAGCAGCAGCAGCAGCAGCAGCAGTGGATTCGGTGGCGGACGCTGGACATAGAGTCCGGCACAAATGACCGAATGACCGATGCAGCAAAGAAGGAAGGAAGCACCCGGTCATGATGCAAACGAAGAGGAGGAATGAAGCATACAATTAGAAGGAACGAAAGAGTCAACGAGTAGGAATTAAAGAGTCAAATAGGAGGAATGAACGAGGTAATGGAAATGAGAAAAGAATACATTGAATGAAGAATGATGGAGAGTATAGGGGGAGCAGGTGGAGGATGAATGGGAATGGGAGATGCATCGTTGAAAAACCGTTGAAGCAACGAAGCGGAGAGTTTGGAGTATACGATGGAAAAGTAAGGAATTGAAACGAATGAAAAGGCAGACAGTCACAAACAGAGAAAAGAAATCAAGTGAGACAGACAGACAGACACGGCATACTGACAGACAGATATAGAGAGACAGACAGACAGACAGCAGCTAGACGGACAGACAGACAGACACGGCACACTGACAGACAGATATAGACCGGCAGGCAGACAGCAGATAGACAGACGGATAGACAGGCATCGAAAGAAATAGAAGGAGAAATTGAGTGAGACAGACAGACCTGACAAACATACATACAGACAAACAGAAGGAAAAAAACAGTCGATTCATAATTTATTCATTTTATAAAGGCTCACTCAGAAAACTATTATGGTAAAAATCCACTATATAATTATTACTGCGCGGCTTGGTCCCTGCAGTGCCAGTTGGATAAGTCTACGGCTCTACGCCTTTGAAAAGTTCACCGTATAAAGGCGCTTTATAAATGTTTTAATAGAATTTGGTGCATGTCCTCTACAGCCTATGATACGGTCGATTTGGCACAAAATTGTATAGGCTGTATTCGATTTACCACCCATCGAGGGTCGTGTTCACGACAATGTCTTAGCTTACGAACCGATTATAAGACTTGCGATGTCGTCGTGAATACGGTCCCTGATGCATTTGCATGTGTATGTTTTACAAGGGGTCAGTGTAATGATGGAAGTGCAGACATAAATGTCGTGTTATCGACTGGGGCTGCAGAGTCCATCAAAGATACAGTGTATTTGGTTGGATACACGACAAGTACGAACATACATTGACGAAAAGAATACTAATAATTATAAGCTTGAATTTGATCGCAAACAAATATATAGGTCTGAGTGATACAATATGATAATAATTAAAAGTTTGAATTTCATGATTAGAATCCACAACCTGGGTATACAATAATAGAATGCATGGCAGATCGCGTGGACTTCCCTTGCAGGTCTTTATAGCAGCTGCATCAGGTGTAAGGGTATACGACGCAATCTGTGAGGCAACGCTATGCTGACCGTCCTGTACTTGCTCATCGTAACGTGGATTATTGCCATTCAGTCCTTGCAACCCTAAAAGAATTCCGTTTAAGCCCGATCTATTAGTCTGTGCTAAAGTGTGCAGTCCGAGAAGATCATGGTATGCGTGCTTCAATTGGTGGCTTTGTCCCAGCATATATTATTGAGAAACTCTGCATTCAAGTGTAACGTCAAACCGATCCCTAACCGATGCGCTCTTCTAGCAATGGAGACGTGTAGGTGCCGCGCTTCTGCACTTCAACTCGAGCTAATATTTAATTTTACATGCATTGTCCCATTGAAGCGATTTCATGAAACAGTTGTCCATTGCATTTATGGTCTGTTGTAGTCTATTATACTGGACCCGTAAACGTGTCCTATAAGTACACTTTCTCATATCTGACGGATAAGTGCACGGTGTGTAGCGATTATTAAGTATTTTGGAGGATTACAATGTAGAATTAATTAAGTCAGACAAAACTAGACTATAAAGCCGTAGAAGAACTGAAAGCGACCAGAAAAGCATGAAAAGCAGATTCAACAGCAAGAGCTAAGAAATAAAAGCGGAGGTTTGCAAAAAAAATCCATGGAGTTTGTAACGATACCACTAGAAGCGCAGCTAATAGAGGAACTTAAATATCACAATTAATTCACTTCAAGAGAGCGCAACGCTATTCGCTATTTCACAGCCAAAGAAAGATCGATCATTATCATTCTTGGTAGACATCATGATTTACATTCAGACGTATAATCGCAATCAAATCATCTCGCTGGAGCGATCACGATGATCTAAGATTCTAAGGATTTAGCAAAACAACAACGATGACTTAAATATAAAAAAATCGATATCTCGTCTCTAGAATAGCTTTAATGTATTTGCAGTCTAGACGGTACGCAGTAATTTCGGAGCAATAACGTTTTTAATCCTAACAACAAGATATAAATATACGCAAATTTGGACGGAACCCAGAGTTCTTTGACCACTGCAATCACTATCTATATATGGTCATCTCTTGCTAAGGAAAAGTATATACTTACTCAGCAAGAGAGGACATCCTTTCGTATACTGCCTTTTGTTAATTCATCATCATCGTCATCATCATCATCATCATCATCATCATCAT
>CATKHU010000304.1:0-12500 GCA_949752735.1 Lumbricus terrestris
TTATTATTATTATTATTATTATTATTATTATTACTATTATTGACGACTAGGCGCCGTTCCAGATGTTTTTATTCTGTTCTTAATTAATATTTAAGTCCCTGAGGGATCCTAAATACCTCAGGGCAAAAAAAATAAATAAAAAAATAAATAATAATAATACGCAAAGATTTAATGCAATAGCATTCAGAGGCACGTTCGCACAACGCACCGAGGACGAGAACCACTAGCTTCATAGAATAGATTCATAAATCCTGAGGGATCATAAATACTTCGGGGGAAAAAAATAATAATCAGAATTGTTGTGAAACCTGATTTCTCGGAGATTCGTTTTTTACTCCTAAAATAAATTCTATAAATCCTGAGGGATCATTGATACCTCGGGTAAAAGAATAATAATATAAATAATAATAATGAAAATAATAACAATGACAATAAATGTAGGTTCTAATCATAAGGGCTATACCGAATAGGTGAGTATCACTATTCGGCCGTATATCCGAATAATGCGACCAACTATTCATCCAAATACGAAAAGTGTTGAAAATAATTATAGGTCTACTGACAACATTGAAAATATCAAAATAATGTAAGCAACAATTTCAGTTCAGTAAATTTAATACATAGGCCAAAAGTGAAGAGTTGTTGTTCAAATCACAATTCTGAGTTTACTTTAACTTTGGAACGCAAGTTTCTTTAGCAACCATGTTCAGAACTAAATTAAATTGGCATCAAATAAATAGATTGCATAATAGGTTAGAGGGAAGTCTGGGCTTTTTCACTCATGCCTAATTTGTTATGCTAGCCCAACTAGCCATAATGCCGAATATGGCTATTAATGGCGGGAAAGTGGAAAATGGCGGGAAAAGTCACTTAATTATTTAAACAATAAAAATCAAAAAATCATCAAAATTATCATCAGAAAATAATAATTTTGGCAAAAGTTTATTTTTAATGTGTATAAAACATATTTATTTATCGCTTTCTGTCAAAAACTGAAAATCGAAAAAAATTAATATTTTTCACATTTTGGTCATTATCTCAGAAGCGTGTGCGCGACATACGCCTGGTTTTGGTCGGATGAGTAACACATTATAGCCAATTATGGTCAATATAAAGAAGCTCTAACCTTACTGACATCATAAGCAGAAGCTCTCGCGTAATATATAGGCCAAACATTGGCCAGTTGTTAAATTGAGATTTACGACAGAAACGACAGTGAGGATTGCTATTGCAAAAATCTGGCATCGCAGTTGGACCTGCTCCGACTCTGGGCTAATTTACAGAACAAGGTATAAAAGCTTAGGGCCTACGATACAAATTGTTTTTATGTTATTATGGCAGGCAGGTCTTTTTGTTATACTTCTTCTGTCTATGTGAAGATCAGAAGATGTATGTATCTAAGTAGGCTATGTATGTATACATGTATGTATGTATACATGTATGTGTGTATGTATGTATGTATGTATGTATGCATGTATGTATGTATGTATGTATGTATGTATGTATGTATGTATGTATGTATGTATGTATGTATGTATGTATGTGTGTGTATGTATGTATGTATGTATGTATGTATGTATGTATGTATGTATGTATGTATGTATGTATGTATGTATGTATGTATGTATGTATGTATGTATGCATGCATGCATGCATGTATGTATGTATGTATGTATGTATGTATGTATGTATGTATGTATGTATGTATGTATGTATGTATGTATGTATGTTTTTATGTATGTATGCATGTATGTATATATTATGCATTCATATGGATATTACAGTTATCGTTATAGGACTGTCAAAACCTCATTATACAATTGGCTTTCTATGAAATGTATTTAATTGAATAAAAAATGTCGTTGCGCTCATAATCGTGAAAGCTCCGTTTTATCTAGTGATCGGTGAAAACCCTTTCAACGAATACATTCTCTGTAAGGATGCGTCTTATCCTTGGCAGGTATAATAATAGTCGTAAATGCCGTTGATCTTCATATCTCGTTTTGCCAAGAGAATTCAACGTTTCAATTAGCTTCACAACAGTAGGCCTACTGTGAACCTATAGACGTTATTTTGCTAATACTCGTATACACCTACCATTATTGCCTAAATTTTGTTTAGCATAGGCCTATAGTTCATCACTTTTCGGCTGTTAGTAACAATTATTTCAAAATTTCACTCGATGCAGCAATATTTATTGTCTGTTTCAATATGATATCGTAATCGAAATATTGAAATCGAAATTTCTGAAATGCTTCTGTTACGGCCACAGGGGATGGGCACTAGCATATTCCGGCAAGCTGCGTTGTAGCCTATCATTCGAAGGGTCCCAGATAAACTGTATGCACACACCAGCAGGAAGACACGATGTTGGCTTATACATGTACATGGCAGAGGTAGAAAACGAAAACCAAGAAATTAATGAAAACCAAGAAATTAGCGAAACTCTATAGCAAGTTACAGTGTGCAGCCGTCTTTGATCTGAAAGTACAAACAGACAAAACAACAAAATATTGGAATTTAAATTCGCGTGTTTGCTTTTTGTTGCCCGATGTGCAGACCTGCTGCACGGGAAGGACTATAAGTACTACGTATGTAGGCTAAGTGTGCTTTTTTTCCTTTTTCCTTTTAAACATCGTAATTATTGACCATTAGCGTGCTTCAGTGGGGCAGAAATATAACTCCTTTCATAGTAGCTTAGGGGTCATTGCATAATTACGTAACGCTCGAGGGTGGGTGGGTGGGGTCATTGAAAACGTTACGAAACGTTACGTGGGTGGGTGGGTGGGGGGAGCTGAACGTTACGTAACGCCATGAAAAAATTATTAATGAATATTAAATTACCATAGAATGACACTTTATAGACATGATGTGATCGAAGTTTAAACTTTGTGACATTGATTTAAAACTTAAGGGAAGTAGGTCTATTTATCTGAATAAGATCCGGTGCGCAGTATAGACACCAGTTACATGCCAGGTCAATAATTTCTGTTCTCCCATTGTGCAAACCGGAAACCGCTGTTCGAATTGTTTGGATCTGTGATAGTTTTACCAACGGAACAACGTAGTAGGCCTAATTCTCCTTGAATTCCTGGCATCGAAGAACCACTTTGAAGCATGTCTTACTTAGTGGACACGATTCCAAACATTTAAAATTGATGCTCAACAAAAACCCGGCAATATTTCTATTAATATTATTATCGAAGTGCCAGACTAAGGAAATAAATAGTTCATCTTAATTTTGGTTAATTGTTAATGAACCATTTAGTCCGTGAATCTTTTCAGCAGTGTAAAATTCCATTCTTGCGGTATAATTTAAGAAAATTGCAGTTCACGCATGACTGCCGTTTATATAAATTGTTTAGACCTATATTTTAAGCATAAGCTTATATACTGTCAAATTAGCGTATAATCACAGTATAAATATATTTATACTGTAGTATAATTCACATACTGGGCTATATTAAATTCACTCTGAAAATATGAATTATGGGCTAATTACTCGCTCACATAAGTCAATAATAGACCTAAATCTCAACTGAATTTTTTGGGGCAATCGTTACGTAACGCTGGGGAGGGTGGGTGGGTGGGTCAAGGACAACGTTACGAAGCGTTACAGGGTGGGTGGGTGGGTCGAAAACGGTCATTTTCGGCGTTACGTAATTATGCAATGACCCCTTACTTCATTATTTTTCTAGCCGTTAATGACGTTACTGCCTTTTATCCGCCCTTAGGTTTCCAAAATCTAATTACATTAAATTAGCTGGCTCACAGATAAATATAATTGCGTGTGTGTGCGTGCGAGTGAAATATTTTTGCTCACGCAAAACACCCCGCCGACCCGAGGCAGGGTGAGAATTTCCGGGGGGTTGTGGGGTTCAGTCCCTAGTCTTTCTTAGGATTCCATTCCATACATAAAGTTTTTATTGCACACCCAAGTCCATATAAATCAACGTCTGATCCCCAGTTATTTCTCTGCAATTATCATACTGGCTCGGGGCCTCTTACAATAATAGGTCTAATTGATGCGAGTATTTTTTCTGCGAGTTGAAACTCTTGCCAAGCAAGATTTGCCGTTGGCAAATACTAATGCAGGTATTAAATGCCCTTTTTAACAGGTGCGCATTATTGACGACGATATGCGTGCGTATACGTAAGTTAAGATTCATATTCATATTCATATTGATATATATATATATATATATATATATATATGTGTGTGTGTGTGTGTGTGTGTGTGCACAGACTAATGTGCGTGCGTGTGTGTGTATACGTTTGTGTTTGTGTGTGTTTGTGTGTGTGTGTGTGTTTGTGTGTGTGTGTGTGCGTGTGTGTGTGTGTGTTTGAGGGTGCTACTTTGCGAGTATATAATATACGTATTAAGTGTGACGCGTGTATATTATTATTATTATAAATTATGTATTATAATATAATTTATATAAGTGAGTAGTTCTGATGAAATTAGTGTCTGATGAAATTAGTGTCTGGTACTGCGTACTAGACAATCATTCACGATGGACATCGTTTGAACTCGCGTTGGTCTGAAGATTGCATCGCAGTGGTTGTACGATTGCATCACAGTGGTTGTACGATTGCATCCCGATGGGTGTGCAATTGCATCGCGGTTGGTAGAGGATGACACCACGATGGGTTAATATTGCATCTTGGTTGTTAGACACGATTGCATTCAGGTGGGAAAACACCTGCAAAACCGTTTATAGTCACGATTGCATAGTACTGGCTTCTCAAGTGATCGCGGTGGAAATGCGACAGCAGCGAGGTGGGTACACGGTTACATCCACTACGGTGGAAATGCGACTACAGCACGGTGGCAATACGACTACATCACGGTGGAAATACGACTACATCATGGTGGAAGCATGATTATACATCACGGTGGAAGCATGATTATACATCACGGTGGATATGCGACTACATCACGGTGGAAATGTGACTGAATCACGGTGGAAATACAACTACATCACGGTGGATATACGACTAAATCACGGTGGAAATACAACTACATCAGGATGGAAATACGACTACATCACGGTGGAAATACGACTACATCACGGTTTATATACGACTACATCACGGTGGAAATTCGAATAAATCACGGTGGAAATACGACTACACCACGATGGAAATACGACTACATCACGGTGGAAATACGACTACATCACGATGGAAATACGAGTAAATCACGATGGAAATACGACTACATCACGGTGGAAATACGACTACATCACGATGGAAATTCGAATAAATCACGGTGGAAATACGACTACATCACGATGGAAATACGAGTAAATCACGGTGGAAATACGACTACATCACGGTGGAAATACGACTACATCACGGTGGATATACGACTACATCACGGTGGATATACGACTAAATCACGATGGATATACGACTACATCACGGTGGATATACGACTAAATCACGATGGATATACGACTACATCACGGTGGATATACGACTACATCACGGTGGATATACGACTAAATCACGATGGATATACGACTACATCACGGTGGATATACGACTAAATCACGATGGATATACGACTACATCACGGTGGATATACGACTACATCACGGTGGATATACGACAATATATATACATCACGGTGGAAATGTGGCTGAATCACGGTGGATATACGACTACATCACGGTGGAAATGTGACTGAATCACGGTGGAAATATGACTACCTGTCGGTGGGAAAAACCCTTTCGCATCGCAGGCAGCACGCGTTTCTTCCATGTTTTCAATGACAGACGGTTGTTATAAGGTCACTAAATGTTCTACAAGACGAAGACGAATAGAGGGAGGATGAGTTGCCACTGAAAGCTCGGCACTTGCTTGGACAAATAGAGGAGGTGGAGGAATAGGAAGAGGAGAAGAAAGCGTAGGAGTAGAAGGAGAAAGAGGAGGAGTCGGAGAAGTCAGAGGAATAGGACGGGGAGAGAAGAAATCGGAGGAAGAAGAGTGGGAGTAGGAGTAGGAGGAAGAGGAATAGCAGGAGAAGAGGGTGGGATAGGAAGAGGAAAAGAAAGCGGAGGAGGAGAAAGTGAAGGAGGATGAGGAGGAGGAATAGAAGTAGAAGTGGGTGGGGTAGAAACAGGAAAAGATAGCGTAGTAGGAGGTGTAGGATGAGGAGGAGAAGTGGTATGAATAGAAAGGCAAGAGGGAAACGAATGAGGAGGAGGAGGGGTAGTAAAAGAGGAGAAGAAAGTGAAGGTAAAAGAGGTTAGAGAATGAGGGGTGTGGGTTAAGGGCGGATTGGGATGATGATGATGATGATGATGATGATGATGATGATGATGATGATGATGATGATGATGATGATGATGATGATGATGATGATGATGATGCGACCGCTATCAGCCTCCGGCGGATGAGAATATGGTTTTGCAGAGCGTTGTTAAGTGCGCCAATTATTGTTAGCGCTATGGATGGCGGGATGACGTCAGCGTGGTCAATGGTGAAGAGGGTGACGACGACGACGATGACGACGGTGATGATGATGATGATAATGATGATGATGATGATGATGATGATGATGATGATGATGATGATGATGATGATGATGATGATGATGATGATGATGACGATGATGATGTTGGTCAGCTGGCACTGGTGGTTATGATGATGATAAGGACGGTGATGCTACGTATAAACTGTGGAGGAGGAGAGGAAGTAGGAGAGGGAGAGAAGGAGTAGCAGATGGAGGAGGAAGGGGAGGATAAAGGAAAAGGGAGAGGAAGAGCGAGGGAAGATGGGGAAAGAGGGGGGGGGGGTAAAGAGGATGAGGAAAATAAGGAATAAGGGAAGGAGTCGAATAAGAAAGATGACAGGGAATATGAGAATTAGGAGAAAGAGTTGTTGACAAGTTGGTCTATCTGTCTGTCTGTCCGTCTGTCCGTATGTACCGGTATGTATGTATGTATGTATGTACGTACGTACGCACGCACGCACGCACGCACGCACGCACGCACGTACGTACATACGTACGTATGTACGTATGTATGTATGTATGTATGTATGTGTGTATGTATTTGTGTATTTATGTATGTATGTATGTATGTATGTATGTATGTATGTATGTATGTATGTATGTATGTATGTATGTATGTATGTATGTATGTATGTATGTATGTATGTATGTATGTATGTATGTATGTATGTATGTATGTATGTATGTATGTACGGATGTACGTATGTACGTATCTATGTATGTATGTATGTATGTATGTGTGTATGTATGTATGCATGTATGTATGTATGTATGTATGTATGTATGTATGTTTTTATGCATGTAATACTATGCATGCATGTATGTATGAATGACGGTTGTGAATTGACGCAAATGGCCAGCTTCGGCGATGGCTTAGCCACAGCTTAGCCGTCGTCTCATCTGCATACAATAACATCGTTAGCAAACGTTGGGCGAAGTGGATGGACCGGCAGCCACGCAGCCATCACTTAGAGCCACGAAAAGACATCCTGTATTTATACGCGGCAGACGACTAATAAGCCAGCGTTAGGCTATTAAGGCGAGGCATACGCACACACGCATCGGTGCGGACATACACATACAAAGACAGATATATCTGTACGCATAGTACGCATGCAAGAGTATTGCGCACGAGTTGGTGAGGTGGCTGAATGGTTACATGATGGTTACACGAAGAACAGAACGCAAAGGGTTCGTTGCTCGCTTCTCTCAAGAGCTTTACGAAGCCTTCCGTTCGCTGGGTGGCAATGGAAAACATTAGCCTTGCAGTAGAACCTGAGACTGATATGGAAAATTAGTCCCAGGTCGGACTGATAAAATTATGATTTCCGAATTAGTGTTTTGATCCGTAAAGCATGTTGTCATTTGTTTGCTGTTGTTCTCTATCTGTTTGTGTTTCTGTCTTTTATACGGTATTCAATTATACGCAGGGTGAGAATTGCCGGGGGGGGGGGGTTGGGGGTTTCGACCCCCCAGTCTTTCTTAGGGCCCCATGTTAAAGTATGTTTTTTACACCCCAATTCCAAGTGGATAATGGTCCAACCCCCCAGTTATTTTTCCACAATTCTCACACTGATTATACGGTAAAATGACAATTTAAGGAAGTAGACAAGTAAGATCATTCTTTGTTTAGCCGACAAAGATGCAATCGGCTACACAAAATGCACATAATATGTAAGATAGAAGTTAGTGCACAGCTCTATAATACAGCAGTGCAACAATGATTCAAGATGGGCAGAATTTCGGTCATGAACACACTGCCTAAGGGCACAGACAGTTTCTTGAACTTTCATGTATATATGCGACACTATAATTATACTGAAGTTCCAACACACGACTAACATCACCGATTACCACCGAAGTACCACGCTACTGTCTCCTCGGCTTGACCTCCCCGGATTTTGACCTGGCATGATGAAGAACAGGTCAATTTGGCAATGGAAGACTTTATTTGAGATTGCGCCGGCAGATAAGCTGGTCTCCTCAACATGGTTTTTGTGGACGCTGCGAAATTCTCGAAGAATTATACATAACATCTGCAAAGTCCGTGAACGCACACACACGCACACACGCACGCGCACGCACACACACACACGCACACGCACGCCCACCCACACACACGCACACGGAGAAAGACACACATATACACACAGGCCCACACACACGCACACACGCACACACGCACGCGCACACCCACACACACACGCGCACACGGAGAAACCACACATATATACACACAGGCCCACACACGCGCGCGCGCGCAGCATACACACACACACACACATGTATACACAGTGATTACACACATGCAAACATGCACACACATACACAATAACACACGCTCGCACACGCAATCACTCACACAATCACGCCAACACAAAATCACACTCACACGCACGCACACACACACCCACACCACACCACGCGTGCACACAAATACACACATGCACACATACACATATACGCACACACACACACACACATATAAGCGGGTCATTTTTTCTAAGATTTCCTTTCTCGCTTTAAAGTTTAGACTGGTCTCACCAGGGAGGTGGATTGTTCACCGCTGTTTTTCCGTCAATCCGTTTCATTTAAAAGTAGTCTACGCATGCATTTTTAAAGCATTTCCTAGAACAAAGTCTCGCAGAAGATATCTGTGGTACCTTAAAAAAGGGAACAGGAGAGCAGTATACAACCAGAGGAGACTACACCTAAATGTTCATGTAGGACTTTGAAGTCTGCATCGCGGGTTGCTGCTGCTGCTGCTGCTGCTGCTGCAGATGATGATGATGATGATGATAATGCTGGTGCTCGTGCTGCTGCTGCTGCTGCTGCTGCTGCTGCTGATGATGATGATGATACAGGTATCAGCCCGATTCATCATCCGCATCTATGGACATTTGAGATGTAATTACAGGCCACGCTCACGGAAAAACAAGCGCATACATATGCACGATCAGAGAGAAAGTTCAACGAAATTAGAGAGGCGGTCGAATGAAAAAGGAGAGAGAGAGAGAGAGAGAGAGAGAGAGAGAGAGAGAGAGAGAGAGAGAGAGAGAGAGAGAGAGAGAGAGAGAGAGAGAGAGAGAGAGAGATAGAGATGAAGAGAGAGAGAGGGGAGGGAGAGACAGACAGACAGAGAGACAGAGAGACAGAGACGGTATAGGAAAGAGCGAGAGAGAGATCGACGGACACAAAGATAAGCTTAAGACAGGTAAGGAAATGAGCAGTCTCACACAGAGGAATATCACAATATATGATCTAACATCTGGAATTTTCCATAGAACAGTATAATTATAATAATTATGGTGGACGAAAAAAATATATACACGCAAGCATTGCCAAGCATGCATAATTGTATATAATTATAGCATCCATACCAACATACATGCAGACATACACATATTTTTATATACATGCATAAGCCCATACAATCATACATGCAAACACACATACATACTTACACAAACATATTCATACATACATGCATACATGCATGCATACATACATACATACATACATACATACATACATACATACATACATACATACATACATACATACATACATACATACATACATACATGCATGCATGCATGCATGCATACATACATACATACATACATACATAGTATGTTACATACATACATATATACATACATACGGTGCATAAATACATACATACATACATACATGCATACATACATACATACATACTTGCATGCATGCATACATATAACATACATACATACATACATACATACATACATACATACATACATACATACATACATACATACATACATACATACATACATACATACATACATACATACATACATACATACATACATACATACATACATACTAATTTGACTGATTTACCGACTCGTTCATTTACTCGCTCGATCGCTTACTCGTCGGAAGGCAGCGTCGTTACTTTGGCTCTGACGTCATTAACTCGACTCGTGTGATAATCAGTTTTCCATTCGAGATTGCTGCGCAAGTCAATTATCGCTCGGAGCGCCTGCGTCGTAGCATCGACTCCACCTTCGAGAATTATTCGTCCGCCATGTTTTAACGAGCTCTGGCTGGATATGCAGTTCCCCAAAGAAATACTCGATACCTTTCGCTCTGAGAAACAATTATTATTCCCGGGCACGAACTGCTTCGATGTTCGCTTCTACTTATAATAAGTGACGGCGGCGATTTTTGCACGATGCGACTTATACGCGAGTGCGTGTTATACAAGAGAGCGGGTTATACAAAGAGCGCGTTATACAAGAGAGCGACTTATACAAGGAGATAGTTGTCGAAAACGGATATGCCTTACATCGGCGTTCCTATTCAAATGGAATTTCCTGCGTCCTCCGAGACGTGGGTGCATGAAAAGAACAGAATTAATTTAGCGTAAGGCGTTCGGATGAGCGTGAAGTCCTTTTGCCATCGAATCGATTATACATGTCAGGTACAACGCGTAATCGTTCTGCTTGCCTTTTACACCCTGCTCGCTAATTACAAGATGGTGAAGTATGGTGCATAGATCTATATTTTGTGCAAATCAATTTAGCTGAAATGTCAGATATATGCTTTAATGATTTATTCCTTTCCTTGATCAGAAATTGAAATATAAAGCGAAAAGGTCAGAAACTGAAGCTGACTTGAAACAGCTTGATAGAAACTGAAATTGAAAAATCCAAAATTAAGAAACTTCAATTTATAGTGAAATGTATTAAATTACCAATTCCAAAAGGCAGCCTATTTGAGTCAACTTGAGCATACAAGCTGCATTTTAGCTGCTTTGTTAGGGTCCTTGTATGGCTGTGTTACTACACCATATAAATTGTCGTAATTATTATTATTATTATTTTTTTTTTTTTTTAAATTTTTAATTTTTTTTTTTATTCATATTTTTATTATTATTATTATTATTATTATTATTATTATTATTATTATTATTATTAATATTATTATTATTATTACTTTTTTATATTATTATTATTACCCTGAAACTTTAATTACGCTGATGTAAGGTGAGACTATAGTTAGTTGAGATTTGAAGCAGTATGGCATGACATAAATTAGATGAGGCAAAAACAGTTTAGCTAAGGAGAGCAACGGTATATGATAACGATGGTAAGGTGAGCTGATGGACGCATAAAGGTAAAATTAATAGGAAGGGCTATACGTTAAGGTTGACTAGGGTGAGGTGAGGTGATTAGTTCAACGAAAAGTATGGGAGGTGAGATTAGGCAGAGAATGTGAAGCACTTCAAAATCAAGATAGAAAATGTAAGCATCAGGTTAAATGAGGCGCGGAGGTAAGGTTATGTAGCTCAAAAGAATTTTGGTAGACCTATTGAAGATGATGTAATCTAAACTGGATCAGGATTTGCGAACAAGCATAACTACGATATAATAATTATAGGAAAGGTTACCTATTTATACTTTCCGGAATCGCTATAAAGAAATGCGCAAAAGAAGAAATGTTTTCCGGGCATCGATTTCTTCGAATCGTTAGCAGGAAGAAGCGGGGAAAAGGCGACGATGATAATAATTGGCGATTTTGTTCTGACGAAGTGATTAATGTAGCGCCCGAGGTTAAAAAATCTATTCCGATGACGCTCCCGAGGTGCTACGCTCTTGACGCTCTTGACGTCAGGTCTATGACGATGACAGTGAGGACGTCAATGACGATGACGATTATGACGCCTCGAGGTGACGGCAGGAATTCTACCGTTTCCGCCCTTCGGCGAAATGACTTGTTTCTGGCTGACCAGGTAATCGCAGCAAATTGGTTTTTGTTTTTTTCTGCGGAAGAAACTTGCGTTGAACGAAATTATATTCCACATTGCCATGCATGTACAATTGTGCATGTATCGCTGTAAATGCAATGCATGGCTACATGTGTTGTATTAACATATAGACTATAAATTATTTCACGTTATGGTGACATTATTAATAATGTATATACGGCACAT
>CATKHU010000304.1:17500-22256 GCA_949752735.1 Lumbricus terrestris
GTCTGTCTCTCTCAGCTGCCATGCGCCGCTCTAATTGGAGCCTCAGCGACGGAATCTTTGTCAAGTATGTCGATGCGTTCGTTTCTTCGTGACTCCGTCGTCGCTCTATGCAGAGCGTTACATGGATAAAATAGACATTGGCATGCACATCAGGTTAGTCGAGGACGTCAAGCACGGTTAGTATACATGTGCATGTTTGTATGTATGTATGTATGCTTGTATGTATGTATGTATGTATGTATGTTTGTTTGTATGTATGTATGTATGTATGTATGTATGTATGTATGTATGTATGTATGTATGTATGTATGTATGTATGTATTGTATTGTATTGTATTGTATTGTATTTAAACATTTATGTATGTATGTATGTATGTATGTATGTATGTATGTATGTATGTATGTATGTATGTATGTATGTATGTATGTATTGTATTGTATTGTATTTAAACATTTATGTATGTATGTATGTATGTATGTATGTATGTATGTATGTATGTATGTATGTATGTATGTATGTATGTATGTATGTATGTATGTATGTATGTATGTATGTATGTATGTATGTATGTACATGTATGTATGTATGTATGTATGTATGTATGTATGTATGTATGTATGTATGTATGTATGTATGTATGTATGTATGTATGTATGTATGTATGTATGTATGTATGTATGTATGTACTATGTATGTATATCTGTATGCATATATGATTCACCTAATATTGCACGTTTTAGGTAACCAGCAAAGGCTCTGCACCTTTTCAAATATAATTTCATGTATGATGGATTCTATGCATTTTCTTAGTCGTTTTATGACTGTCAGAAATTAAGTAGCCTATATTTATACACATATAAAAATATACATATAATATGTACACCGTACAGTGTGACTCGTTGTTGCGCACACATCCACGTGCGCGCACCCACACACCCATCCTCGTACACCCACACGCACACATCCACCCACAAACACACATACACACAATCACACACACACACAACCACACACGCTTCAGTCTTTCCGTTTCCGTTGCTACACGCCAGACAAACTGCCGAAGTGGATTTGACGGTCATGAATTTGCGACTGGAATTTCGATGAAAACGCATCCACTGCAGTTTTCGTAATCACTCATCACGCGATGGATGGATGCGTTTCCGGTTTCGTTTCGAGCAGTTCGCAGCATGGCCTGACCTGACCTGACCTGATCTGACTTGACATGACCTGACCTGATATCGCATCGTATCTGTAGAGTTGCAAAAAGCGCCTATCGCAGAATGACTATTCAGAGGCGCTCCGTGCACGAGAAACTTGGGAGATATGATATAACATAACACATGATATAACATGACATGATATGATATGATATGCCATGATAAGTGACATGACATGATATGACATAACATGATATAACATGACATGATATGATATGATATGCCATGATAATTGACATGACATGACAATGACATGATATGGCATAGCATGATATGACATTACATGATATAATATTACATGATATAATATGCCATGATAATGATGATATGTGACATGACGTGATATGATATGTCATGATATATGACATGACATGACATGCCACGACATAACATAGCATAGTATGGCATAACGCAAACATAAGCATAGCATAGAATAGCAAGGGTTTAAGTGGCTGATGAGACGCTGGGTCTGTGAAGAGACACTGTATAAAAATTAACATGGAACACTCTAAAGCCCAATTTATCTAGATTGCTCTTAAAAGCCGTGACATTGTATACAGTCCATTGAGACCGTCGTCCAAACTATTATTCCACGGGTCTACAATCATCTTGCGCGAAAGAATTTCTGTCCAGCCGTTCCTTTCGCTTTAAATAATTCATACACAGTGCTGTCGAGTTGCCTTTGTTGATGCTTGTTCAGAAATTCACTTCTGTCACTTCAGTCGTTTCTTTTCAGGGAAAATCTTGTAGGCTTCGGTTAGATCTGTCCTCTGTCACTTATTCTCGCGTTGTCGGATATGTTCCGCGTATACGTGACTTAATGATTGTTCTGTACGAGTAGCCTACATTTGTACACAGTGACACAAAACATTTGCGTTAATGACCACATGCCACATGAGCCCATTGGCATGTGATGATGAGTACTTTGGTGTATACACTCAGTGCGCTTGTTCGCGGCTTCCTTTGCATTGTTCCAGCTGATTCCCATTTCAGCCAGGTCCCCGCCAAATGTGCTCCTCCAGGTCCACCTCGGCCGTACTCTGCTTCTTCTTCTTCTTCTTCTTCCTCCCTCTGGTCTCTACGTCAACACCTTCTTCGCCGGTCTATTTGGAGGATACGAAGTACATGTGCAGCCATTCTCTTCCTCCTTCTCTCCACATTTATTTCCAGATCCTTCGATGATCGATCCTGCCCTTCTTAGCACCTCCTCGTTGCTGATGTGGTTCCTCCAGGATAGGCCCAGAATTGTTCTAAGGCATCTTCTATGGAAGACAATCAGGTTTGCGAAATCCTCTTGGTGCACTTCCATGTTTCGCATGCGTATATTGCTGTCGGGATCACTATGGAGCCATAAGTCTTATAAGCGTAATTTGGTGTTTATTCCGATCGTTTTTGATTTCCATACTAGACTCATTTTCTGAAAAACCGCCGCGGCCCTTCCAATTCTGGTTCTTGTCTCCATCTCTATTTCACCGTCACTGGATAAGTTTCCCAAGTATTGGAAGTCATCCACATATTAACTGAGGCACTGGTTTATCTTGACCGTTGGATAGCCCTTCTTTCTAATTTTCATTATCTCATCCTACCTCACCAAAAAATGTGTCACCCTACCTCACCTCACCTTACCCATGCAGCCTCGCCTTATCTCAAATCACAACACCCTACCTTACTTTAACTGACTCCGCCTTCCCCAATCTCACTCTTCGTCATAACTGTTACCTTACCTTACCTCATGCAGAAGGCATATTCACCGGTCACCGTTGAGTATCATTGACGAACGCAGTGTGCGATCGAGTTAGCGTCACGTGACCTAGACGCAGACCGAAAGAAGACGTGTGGCTATTTATAGCATCGTCTCTCGGAGGAAACTCCATCTGGCGGAGAGTAATGTCGAAGCGAAGTCGATGATGACGACGACGTGGAAGGGTAATACGGTTTGATTTCAGTTCATCGCTACTTCGTACATACATACATACATACATACATACATACATACAAACATACATACATACATACATACATACATACATACATACATACATACATACATACATACATACATACATACATACATACATACATACATACATACATACATACATACATACATACATACATACATACATACATACATACATACATGATGTACATTGCTACATACAGACATTGTATCGTACATATGCCTCTATTATTATATTATTGGATGAAGCGAGAGCCATCATCATCAACGTTGACCGATTGAGTCGGAGTAATGCACAGCCGAGTGCTGCTGAGGACGACGGGAATTTAGGGGATCATGGAAGTGGGAGATGGAAAGAAGAAGATGATGGAAGAGAAGGAGGAAAGGAAAGAGGTGGTGGAGGAGGACAAAGAGGATGAAGAGGAGGATGAGGAAGAGGAGGAGGAGGAGTAGAAGGAGGAGTGGGAAGAGAGAAAGATAAACAGAGAGGGAAGCAGGAATAGACACATAACAACAAGAGTGGAATGAAGTGGACGAGTAGAGAAAGAGGCTGGAAGAGGAGAAGGTGGAGGTGATGGAAGAGATGGTGGAGGAGAAAAGCAGGATGATGATGATTACATGAAAGATGACATCCAGCTGAGCGACAGATTCATAATAACGGCATTGCATTGGAATCACTTGATCCTCAATTCATATCGGTTGCTCTGGTCTGCTGCTGTGCACACTCTGACATGACAATCAACATGCTCTGTTGATTACATGTATGCGGGTGCGCTTTGTAAGTGTGTGAATGAACAAATAAGTGAATGAATGATTTAGCGATTGAATGAATGAAGGATTGAATAAATGTATGGATGAATAAAAAATTAACAGATAAACGAATGAATGAATGAATGAATGAATGAACAAATGAATTAATAAATGAGTGAATGATTCAATAAATGAGTGAACAAATTAATTAAATAATTAACGAATGAATTAATTAACGAATGTATGAATGGGTGAATGAATGAATAAATGAATGAATGGGTGGACGATTTGATGATTTATTGCAAGGACGAATGCATGAATGTAAGAGCGGATGAATAGACGAATGAACGACCGAATGGATGAATGGACAAGTGTGGCTTCATGCTTGAATGGATGAATAAACGAATGAATGGATATTATTCGGATATACTGATGAATAGATTAGTGAACCAGATGACCAATTGGATGAAGACCAAGCAAACGAGCGAATGAACGAATGAATGAATGAATGAATGAACGAATGAATGAATGAATGAACGAATGAATGAATGAACGAACGAATGAATGAATGAATGAACGAATGAATGAATGAATGAATGAATGAACGAATGAATGAATGAACGAACGAATGAATGAACGAACGAATGAATGAATGAATGAATGAACGAATGAATGAATGAATGAATGAATGAATGAACGAATGAATGAATGAATGAATGAACGAACGAACGAATGAATGAATGAATGAATGAATGAACGAATGAATGAATGAATGAATGAATGAATGAATGAATGAATGAATGAATGAATGAATGAACGAGGCATGAG